>JAODLL010066547.1:0-17258 GCA_026546735.1 Forbesichthys agassizii
ACAGCAAACCAGTTCCTTTAAAAACACACTGCACACAAGTTTAGCACTGCACACTGAGTGGGGGAAAAATAAAGAAAGAAAGGAAACTATGGGCTATACAGTAGGTACCTGGGCAAATCAACAACAATAATAAGAAGAGACCAAAATAGTACAGTACTACTTCTAAACTAAGGAAAATCAGTGGTTGTGTTGTTAACCAGCACAATCTGCAGTTCCCTTGGACTGAAGGCCTTAGATATGTCCAGCCATCAGGCAAAGGGCTTGAATGTCCTACAGTACTCTCCACAGGTGAATTATAAGTTTCAGTTCAACACCGGCAACCTGCAAGTAAAATTATGTCCCCACTTCCTGACAAACGTGACAGATCTCACTGAATCTCAGGCCCTTATATACACACACCCCACCATAACAGCTCCTCCCAGAAAAGCATCCGGGTCCTAAGGTCCTACCTGTTACATACATTTTGATGACCAATATTTTTTCCACTCTACCTTTTATGTATTACTTAAATTTTCCTTCCTTCCATCTTCATTTACCATTAATACAATTATGTTTGTGCCTATGGTTTTTATTTTATCCACTTTAATGTGTTATAACATAAAATAGAATATATTTGTTTTGAGCATGTGTTGCACATATGAAAACACTTTTGGCCGGGATTACAGACATGGATTAAGACTAGTCCTAGACTAAAATTTTATTTCAATGGAGATCATTGCATTTTTCTTTTTGTTTTAGACTAGGCTTAATCCATGTCTGTAAAAGCAGCCCATTATGATAAAGTATTAAACGTTCTATTTGTATTTCACCTGCATTGTGGCTGAATGTCCTGTCTGCATTCAGCCACAGCAGACAGATGGCAGCTGGTATCAGTTGTCCCACCAGCTACATTGGTCAGACCAGGCTGCAGATGACAAGGTCACTGGATATATACTCACATCACATTTGCAACCTTTTAGAATCAACTTGCCACATTGCAGTGCACGATCAAGACAGCAAGTGGGATCATTGGGGTCTGCAGCACATCTGTGCAATGATCATAGATTTAAATAGACTGATCAGACCCTCGAGGAAGCTCCCCCTTCTCTCCATACGAAGTTTCAAAGGGGTCTAGTGGCTGTGGCTGAACTTCTAGAGGGATTGATAGCATGTTGGCAATCAGAGTAAATATTTTAGCTCTCCATATACATGTATTCGTATACCAGGGGTCAGGGTTCCCCAGAAACATTGGCTCCCAATAATTGGTGCAATGGAGCAAATGGAACATATGGACTGTATTACATTGCACCTCCAGTACAGTGGGGGAGCTAGAGTGCTTAATTAACTGCATATAAGAGCTGCCTATAAAATGGACATTAATTAATGTTCAAGCTACAGCTGGTTTCCTGGTTTAGTTCTTTCTTTTAGTCTCTGGCAGGGCGGCCGACCTGCCTGTGACGCTGAACTCCATCTACCTTCCCCTGGGAGCTACGGCCATTGGCTGTATGTTTAATGCACTGAGTCGCTCCACTATTTGTGTAGTAGTTTTAAGATTTGTATTTGCTGTGTGCGTCAGGTTTGCCGTGTAACTTCTTAAACGGGTGCCTTTCTTCACGTGTGCTTTATGCTTGGCGGTGAGCTGCTGATACCAACCTCCATGCTTGCCCCAGTAGGGCTGCCTTAATAAATATTGTGAATCGCACCTCTGCCTCTCCTTTGGTGTATGCACAACCAGTTGTTCCAAAAACAACCTTGTTACAACAAGCATTGAGTTTTTTTAAAACAGATGGTCTGATTATTACAAAATTAGATTGAACATTCAATATGATTATATATGTTTAGTTTATAGGTATTATAATAGCTTGAAACATTTCCAAGTCAAGTAAATATATTCCATCATCTTGAGAAAGAATTTGTATCATATAGCTCAGCCTGAACCATGAAAACCAGGTTATTTACATAATTATATGACCTCACTTAATTGACCCTGAAAATGGCATGTCATCACACTGCCAGGAAACAATTCCCTTTTGAATGACTGTAGCTAGGGGATTCAAGTAAATAATACAAACATTAATTTTGTATTAAACCCCAATTTGTTCATTAATAACTAGATATACATTAATATCTGCCACACACATTCTTTCCAAAGCCAGAAATAATGTGCCAAATATGTATTCAGAGACTATGAGGTGTTGGCACTACCACTAGTATTAACCAACGCAAGAACAGCAACTTCACCATTTTGTCAGAAACTGATACTGTATATTGGCATTGCAGTTGTAACTTGTGACCTGAAGAAACACTGAACCTGATTGTGTAGTGTAGGTGTACTTTTGTAGAGCAAACAAACGTAGCTTGTAATGTTCGGGTGTACTGTAGAAGTTAGCCCAGTGATTTGGAAGGCTGGCTGGCTGTTAGAAAGGATATTAAATGCCCACCGGTACCGCCTGCTAATGACCTTAGTTCAAATGGGAAACACTTTCATGTCTCCTTAGCTTCGATATTTTAGTGGTAGAACTTTGTCTGATATCGTCTCAAAGCAAAGTAAAGCAACAGTGGACTCATGACCCGCATGTAGTGTGCGATCATAATGGCAAACACTCTGGTTTAGGAATAGAACATGTCATTTATGAAATATTGCAAAGTAATTGCAGCGTTTTCCCAAACATCTTCCTGCAAAATGGATATCAAATTCTTTCCCTTCTGGCTACTTCCATGGCAACACCAGAAATCAGAAATTTGCAAAAACAATACTTATACAACAATCTTTATTTTCTCCTTTGTTCCTTACTCTGTCACAAGCCCCTATGGTATCTGACTACTGAGGGATCAAAGCCCTGCATTATTTCTATTAGCTGCACTTAAAGCTCAACTCAATGTGCATTCACTGTTTATTTGCCCCTCTCCTCAAAAAAGCAACACACATGTTCCGAAGGATGCAGAAATCTGTTGGAATAAGTCCTGTCATATTGGGAGAGAGGAACATCTGAGCGGAATACTAAAAATGTCCAGTTTTGTGTTTCCTAATGAAAAACAGAGGCTGCTACTGTACATTAAAGAGCAACACAAACGTTCAATAACAGTTGTCCCGACTATACAGTGAGTGCTTCTGTTGTATATCCATTTATGTATGCATCCATGTTGCCAGCGACCCACATAGAGTGCATTTGCATCCACACCTGGGAAATGTCTGGCACAAACACACTTGGGGATTAAAAGCAACGTGTAATACATTTTTTTTTTTAAAAGGAAACAAATCCTGCACGGATCAGAGCTTTAGGCAATGCCATGATGGGATTATGAGTTAGATTTGTACTGCCACTGCCTTGTTGACATAAGAAGCGTGCTTTGGATTCAATTGGAATGTGTTCATCACACCCTCTAAAAGTCTGCAGTAATTTGTTTTTATTAAAAATGTATTCTTTATATTTACATACATAAGCCTCAAAGATAACAGAAGAGCAAGGATATCTCAATAAAATGACTGTTCCACACTGTTCTTAAAATCCTATTAAGTGTCCACCATTTTTAATTCTATTAAGACACATTGGCTGTGTTCGAAATGTACACTCGTTCACAACTGTAAATAGTGCACTATAGTGAATTAGCAATTTTGTAGCGTTATTCGAAATCCCAACTGAATTTTCCGTTCCCTTAATATTGCACTAGAATATCTTAATGAGGCACTCAATTAGTAGTGTACAAAGGATGTATACTACATCAATAGATGTACAGTATACCATAATGTATTGCTGTTTGCTGTTTGTGTTGACAGGAGGAGAATAAGCTGTCAGAATATATTACTATGATAGATAAATGCTGTATTAAACTAAAGAAAGGACACATTTTAATGTATTCGTGTCACTATTAAAGCTGTAAACTCACCAATGTGTGAACAGCACCGGTCAAGCATTTGAGATGTTGCCATGGGAACGAAACTTCTAGTTTGAAGAAGTCCGTCAACATCAGTCATCATGGTACTCTAAAATGTCCTCAAAATTTTCCTCTATAATGCAAGATGAATGTTTTCACCCTGTATCTCACTCACTGACGCTACTCTCAAAATGGCAGATGTCTGTGTTCTGACGCATGCATGCAGCCACGGTATATCAATGTGCAGGTGTTTTAAAGCTGCTTTCATTAAACGGTTAAACTATTGACCAACAAGTTTATCCAAGTATACCGGTAGCCATCTCCCACTCCACAGCAATACTAACTGGTACAACTATTAAGATACCCTAGATGTTGTACTTGCCTGGTGTCCTTTGAAGAAAATATATTCTCGAAATGAAATCAGTGTCAGGTCCCCTTCACATGATATTTCCATTTCACACAAAAATGTTGATCTGAAACTGTATATTTATATTTATAACACATTCACTTGACCATGGAAGATAATGGCGTGGGGCAATCAATTTGCTCATTGATGGGCCCAGACCTGCCTAGCAACTAACACAAGAAAACAAGTGATTGGTTCACTTCTCCGCAGTTTGCTTTCATGTGATGTAGCGTGTAAAAAATCTTGTTTAAGAGTCAGAGAACAGTCTGCTGCTTACTAACATTACACTGTAACTCAGAATCAAGATTAGTATATTGTTTAATTTATAAATCAATAAAATATATATTATGTTGGGCCGTCACTGAATACCTTGATGGCCCTGATGGTTCCCCTGTGGTATAGTCCATGAAAACATTCCTGATTGTAAAGATGAGTCTCCTAAATTAAACAAAACCCAGAGTAACATGGACCACTAGGCTATTGCTAGTTCTGTGGCATACCAGAACTACCGCTGCACTCAATAAAACTGAGTTCTACAAATGACAGGTAAACGTATTCCATTATGACTGCTGAGTGCCAACAAACTGAACATACTGTACACTTCCATCTATCCACAAATGACTTTATGTTTCATTCATCGCTTCACTGCATGTGGTCTCTCTCTCTCTCTCTATCTCTCTCTGGGTGTATGCAAGACACAAAATGATTGCTCATTTGCCTTTCAAAATTATTTCAGTGATTGGGATTTTCTAATTATTTTCAGTCTAAGTGATTCCAGTATGGAATCACAGGAACCCTTTGAAAAAGACAGGGATTACAATATATGAGGTTTATTCATGCTCCTTATCAAACCAAGATGACAATGTGTACTCTATTACTTTAATACTAGCAAAACTTGAAAACTAGGTGAATCAAAAAATGAATAGCTTCTTATTATGGTTTATTGCAAGATTACCTCAAGTAGCAGAACAAACAGAACATCTAACGTGTTTGATTTATTCTCTGTAGACCTACAGTCTACATAAAATAATAGAATTAAGCCACTGAACCACATTTGGTTCTAATGAAAATACAGGTGAATAACATTTCTAACAAACCAGCATCTTACAATTCAGTGGAACTATTTTTCCTGCAATTAAATACATGTCTACTTGCTTGTTTGAAGGTTGCATGTTTGTGTATGCATGTGTATTTTTGCACTTGGAACAAGGAAAATAATACATTCATGTTTTCTCCAATGCAATGCAGAGAATTCTGCCATCTAATTTGACCTTTTGCCTGCGGATGTATATTTCTCAGCCATTACCGAGACCTCTGCTACTCCATTTCAAACCCACTCTCTTCTCTTAGTCTCTTCATTTTCATTTTTATCATTTCAAACAACTGCAATTCCAGATAAAATTGTGTGTTTGTTTGCCACATAATACATCCACATATTTTGAAGTAGACATCCTTGGGAAAACTCACATTTTAAGTAACATAATTACTGGAGACATGACACCTGCTTTTTAGAACATAAAGGTTAAATTATATTAGTCATAACAATTGTCGCATACAGTGAAAGGCAACAGCAAAAACTATTTCATTGACTATATCTGAAATATTTTTAAATAGCCAGCTTCAGATGTTATTCTACGATCATCAATTATTAAGGCTACCACCCCTATGCATTTTCAAAGGCTGTACATCCTCCCCTGAATATCATAAAACAAATGACAAGGTTGCATAAACAAGCTCTCTCCTATCCTAGTAATAAATAAATTGTGCATACCAACACTAAGACCCTATGTCTTCTCGTCTGTCTTTACTAACAGCTGTAGAAATTAAACCACTGTCTTGTTTGACAGCTCCTGTGGCAGCGTTCAAATGTCAACATGCTATGGACCTGAGAACAGGAGAGACAGTATTTGTGTTTGAGAGATGGAGGTGGTGATTTGACAGCTTCTCACAGCCTGTCTACACGGAGATCACTGAAAACCATTGCTTGGCCCCGCTAATTTGGCCAAATTCCTTGAGAGGTGTTCATATTTATAGAGCTCTGCTCCAGCTGTGATACACAACATAGAGAAGAAAAAGCCAAACGCTTTTAACCCTTCAAATATACTGAAACATCATATATTGAAGATGTGTTTGTAAGTCAAATGTTATAGTATAGACTGAAATTGAATATTACTTGTTTTCCCAAATTTCTTCAAAACTAGATATTAAATTATTATATTATCAATAATTCATATTTTGTTGGTTGAAATGCATTACAAATTGTGCTGACGTGTATATGTGACTGCAGCTTATAGAGAAAGGACATTAAATATGCCTGTTTAAAACGCGTATAGACTTCAAAGGAGAGGAACACATTAAATCATTATTTTAGTATATAGTTAAAAACATGCATATGAACTATGCTTTGAGTTGAGTTGAGCAGAAGAATCTTCTCAAAACCTACTTCAGAGGTTGTTCCGAATGATGAGGCACTCTTAGGTGTGCTACGGTTGCCAGTCCCCTCCATATAACTTTATGGTCTCATCATTGCTCAATAGACATATACATACATACATACATACATACATACATACATACATGTATATGTATATGTACATACATATGCATTAGATGAGAGCAAGGCAACTGAATCAGAAATCAAGGGTGGCCAATAAAAAGGCAGAATTAGGCAGCAGGAACGTAGACGTCTTAGAACCTGGTGCATAAAACAGCCCAGAACGTCTAACCGAAATCATTGCTTAGCTCCAATTGAAGCAAACAGTGGAGGAGCTATGCAGATGCCTCGAGAACGCCTCTTATTAGAAGGTAAACATACCTTCTGCAAAGCATCTCTGTAGTGTGTGCGGGATGTAGAAAATGACAAGTTATGTTTTATATCTGTTTTAGTCCTTACAGTTGAAACCACCGCTACAACAACATCCAGTCAGTTTATTTATAAATCATTATTTAAAAAAGCCTCACCAAAGCGCTGTACACAACAATGCAATTAACAAACAATACATCTATAAAATAAAACAACAATAACACACAATATACAACACAAAGATTTAGCATAGTGTCCCAGAGCTTACTCAAACACTAAAGAATACATCTGTGTTTTTAGAAAAAGATTTTAATGTCTATGGGGTGGAAGATGATCTGATACTGTAGATAGGCGAAGATTGTTCCAGTCTCGGGGTCACAACAGAAAAGGCACAATCACCCTTAGTTCTCAAACCTCACTGCGGAATAGATAAAAGAAACTGGTTGGCTGATCTAAGGTCTAACATGACCTAAGATCTATCATGACGTATAGCCATGTGTACCTCTGTACAAATCAACATTAGCAATGAGCTGAGAACAAAATCCTGTGTTCTGGTCAAGATGTAACAATTAAGCAGTGTTACGACCTGGCTCATGGGCCGTAAACCCAAACAAACTAAACAAACCCAACACTTAACTAACAGAATAACAATAGAATGAGTTGTGAATGTCTGTAGGTGTAAGTAGTGAATATATGTGGTGCATGTTGCATGCTAACCAAACAAAGAACTAACCAAACCAAGCAAAGAAACGAACACCATGTGTGGTGCCAGGAGAGTCACTCTCTACAGTGTGCAGCAACACACCTATATATTTGGCATGACCAGGTGCCCTTAATCAGCCCAATTAGGGCCTACCTTGCCAATCAAAACCAACTGGCCTGCCAAGGTCGTCACAGCAGTGTACCTGTATTGTCGATGGGTTACCTTATGGACATCATGACAACAACTCCAAAACACCTGTGTGTGTGTGTGTGTGTGTGTGTGTGTTTTCTAGTGTTTATTTGCTTATTTTAAAGTATAAAACAATAAATAAAACAAAATCTCATTGTGTGGCTTCACACATATTATTGTCTTACCTTTCAAACTTCTCAACACCCCCCTTCCCCCCTCCCAAAACCAAACCACCATCTCCTCCTTAGATAATTTACCTCATACACTGCATTTGACAGCTGGTGTACAGAGTGAATTAACCTCAGCACACAAAGCATGTAATATCCCAAACGTATTGCCGCCCTATACCTCTCACAAAGAAATTGAATGGAGATGAATGTGTGCCTAATAGGCATTCAGATACCACTCAGCATTACAGTGGGTGCAGCCAAAGTGGAGCTTTTCCTCCCTCTAGCCGCATAAGAGAAAGGGTTATATAGTTCTTGTTTGATAGGCATGTCAGCTGGCTTGGGGACAGGGCAACATGGATGCATTATGCAGTGTTTATTCCAGTTTGTCCTATTTTTGATGTGATGGGTTCCTGCCACTAACCCGATTCTGTTTTCCTCAGAATGTTTTGCATATAGGCTGGGGTGTGTCAGGGGCCTTTCGCAAGTTTCCAGCTGATGCATGAATCAATGCCTGGCAGTGTCCTAGTTTGACAGTTAAATTCTACTACAGTACATTACACCATACAGTACCTACTTAAAAGACAACAAGACAATTCAAGTTTGAGACAATTCAAATAGAGTCAACCATTCTGTATAAGCCAATCTGGCTCCATGGGAGAATATTGTTATTGAAATAGTTATTATGTTGGTATTTCATGCATTTTTAATTACTACTAGTACAATTACGTAATTATTCTTACTGTAACTCCCAGGAAGTCCAACACCCATTTGACCCCTTGGATTTGCTGATATCACTGCTTTCTGCTTCTCTGCCATAGATAAACCTACGCTCCAAATGATTAATGCAACTACAGTGGGGAAACCATTTGAAGGTCAGCTGAAAGTTATACTGCATACTGAATGCTGCAGCTTTCAAAAACAAATACAGTGCAGGTGCATTTAATGCAGACTGTGCCAAAGTTTTAACATTTCATGAACTAAAAAATCATCAGCAGTTATTTTGTGTATTATCATTCACAATACAGTTTTGAAGATGTTTGGAGAAGAAACCTTAATGATTCTAAACAACTGCTAATGTTTTTCTGTTCATACATTTACGGTCTTCCCTAACACTTCATAGGCCTTAGGGTATTAATCACCTTTTCAATATTTAATGTATTTCAAAGTGGGCATGGACATCTGTGTTGTAACATATAATACAAAAAAGTATAAACATTTCTATTGTATTTATATAATAATAATGTTAAATAAGCAACAATATTCCATATAAGATTATTAAATGCAATTGTTGTAACTGAAATAGTTCTTACACCTTACTTACATCAGCTAGGGTAGAAGATTCTCAATTTCAATTGATCTACACATTTCTGTGATTAAATAAATAATAGTACAATTGTAGGATGGGCCAGTCGGCACTGCTCAGCATGTAAGTGGAAAATAACATACTGTATGTAAAATCAAAGCCCTCATCAGCATACATACCAAGTCATTTCTGACATCAATAAGGAGTCAGTAAGGGAAAATAAAGCACAGATTATCTGCTCACAGGAAAAGTGGCATGCGTTTGCCAAAGGTTACACAGTGGGGGATCAATCAATAAAGGCCAATGGCAATTGCTTTAATTTCAGTGCGTTCTTGTCAGCAATTAATGCTAATAGGATTTAATCAGCAACTGAATAGAAAAAGGAAATCTTATTGTGAAAACTGAGTTTTATAGTATAGCAATCAACCTCACCGTATATATTCAGTGCATGATTAAGCTTTTTCATTGAGCTAAGTTTTGTTATACCTTACCTTATCAAGTCTGATATGACATGGAATAACATGGAATGTTATGAAATAAACTAGATGCTTTTGCAGGTGGGAGGAAATGATAGAACTCTTGTTTTTTCTCAGGTGCAGACTTTCTGTTACCCAGAAATTACTGCCTTGAAATATGCATGGGAAAAAAATGTGACTAATGTGTCAGTCAAAATGTCCAGGAATAAAGCTCATAGAACATTTTGAAGCAACTCCACAATATGGGGTTTTAACTTTTGCAACAGCTTGCAAAGTACTTATGAGTGAGCTGTACCTCCACTGGGCTACACTGACTATTGTATGTTCAAGTATGTCAAGACTGCCAGAAAAGAGGAACTTCTTTCTGCAGAATCAAATTAAGACAGCCCGGCAAAGTCTTCTAAAGAAGAAGAGTGATGCAGCCATGCATACGGCAAGCTGCAAACACTGTGGACACATTTGATTTGGATGTCAGCAGCAGGAGTGCTTGCTTTGCTAAATCATTACTATTCATTATTTATTTGAATTAAACCGATTTGAGATCATTGTCCTTCTTTCGTCAACCTATAGGTGTATGGTATTTGATGATATTTACGCTTTTAACACTAAAGGCCCTATTTAAACGAACTAAGCACAGGGTCTTAAGCACAAGGCATAAAACACTTTTGCTAGTGTAATGGCGGATAAATGGTTGTTGCACCAGGCGCATGGTTAATAAGGGTTGTTCTCTCTTCATTAGTTCTCTCTTCATTAGTCAGTGTTTTAGGCATAACATACGATAAACCAATCAGTGTCATCTCCCATTTTCTCTAAAAATACAGGCAAGCTTGGACCTTGGTTGATTGCTATTATACCGGTGGGTTTGTGAAAGCGCTGGAGCAGACCATCTGGCAACAGCAGGATACAACCAAGATCCCAAAAATATGTTGATGTAGTCTACACACTACTAATTAGGGCTGGGCAAGTTAACACATTATTATCACGTTAACGAATTCATTAATTAACGCCAACAATTATTTAACTTGCATTAACGCAGTCTAAATAAATCTCTATTTTGAAAGTCTGCCTTGCTCACTGCTCCGAAAACCCTGAATACAGACAGAACATGGGTCGCATGGGCCTCCCTGGTAGAGTCTACTCCAAGGTGCAGGAGAGGAGGGTTCGACCAATTGTCAAACCGCAGATTAAAAAAGAACTATGTGGATTCCGTCCTGGTCGTGAAACCTCCTCCAGGATCCTGGAGGGGGCCTTGGAGTATGCCCTTCCAGTCTACATGTGCTTTGTGGATCTGGAGAAGGCGTATGACCGGGTACCCCAGGAGATACTGTGGGAGGTGCTGCGGGAGTATGGGGTGACGGGGTCCCTTTTAAGGGCAATCCAATCCCTGTATGTTCAAAGCGAGAGCTGTTTGCGGATTCTCTGCGGTAATTCGGACTTGTTCCAGGTGGGAGTTGGTCTCCTCCAGGGCTGCACTTTGTCACCAATCCTGTTTGTGATATTCATGGACAGGATATCGAGGCGTAGTCGTGGTGGGGAGGGGTTGCGGTTCGGTGGCCTGGGGATCTCATTGTTGCTTTTTGCAGATGATCTGGTCCTGATGGCATCATCAGTCCGTGACTTCCAGCACTCACATGCCTATTCCGGGTAAAGAATGAATCCTTTCTCCAAATGAAGGAGTTCAAGTACCTCAGGGTCTTGTTCGCGAGTAAGGGGGCATTGGAGCGGGAGAATGTCCGGAGAATCAAAGCAGTGGGAGCGGTAATACACACCATTCACTTTACCGCACCATTGTGACGATAAGAGAGCTGAACCGAAAAGCAAAGCTCTCGATCTTCTGGGCAATTTTCGTTCCTACCCTCACCTATGGTCATGAATCGGGGGTGGTGACCGAAATAATGATATTACGGGTACAAGTAGCTGAAATGGCTTCACAGGAGGGTGGCTGGCTTCTCCCTTAAAGATAGAGTGAGAAGCTCAGCCATTCGTGAGTAACTCGTAGTAAAGCCGCTGCTCCTTTGCGTCGAAAGGATCCAGTTGAGATGGTATGGGCATCTGGTGAGGAGGTGTTCCAGGCACGTCCACCTGGAAGGAGGCCTCGGGGAAGACCCAGGACTAGGTGGAGAGATTATATCTCCACATTGGCCTGGGATAGCCTCGGGATCCCCCAGTCAGAGCGGGATAATGTGGCTCTGGAAAGAGAATGTGGCTAGGGCCCCCTGCTGGAGCTGCTGCCCCCGCAACCCGAATACAGATAAGCGGATGAAGATGGATAGATAGATGGATGAAAACAAATAAATTTAGAGCACAAAAGAAAAAAAAATACTAGGCCTACTGGGTTCCATCATATCCATGGTCCATTCCACCCATTCCATCTGGTATATCATATCAACTGTATAAGATCAAACCAGGAATATAGTTGCCATGAGTCATACTATAAATGTATTCATAGGCTATGCTGTGAGCATATACAATTGTTTAATAGTGCAATAATGCATTTACAATGCAACCTCTTAATGGAGGTTTGATGGTCACACTCTTGTTCTGCCTATGTCATTTGTATGTGTTTAATCTTCTTGTTAGTGTGTGCGGTTGGCTTAGAGTTAGCACTGCTTGCTCTGAAATCCCCTTCAGGTGTGGCAGCTCATCAAAATCATAAGTTTTAAGAAAAGCACTAGTCTACTCTTCCTCCAGGACTGTAAATGTGCACTGACAGCATTAAACATTTGCCATTTTGCTAGGCTGTAATAGCATTGCATTTTTTATTCTTCTGAAGACGTGTGAGTCTCTGGCTGTTAAAATGTGATGGCACTTGATGCACCGTAGGTGTTATCAAGACAGCGTGTACCATCTGTATCACAACTTGGAAAAAATCGTGTAGTATATTGGCCAGACAGCAAGCAGCAAGAATAAAATATTCTATTGTGTGTGTGTGTGCGTGTGTGTGCGTGCATGCATGCGTGCATATATGCTATACAGCGTTGTGTACACAAAAGGTTTAATAATTACTTTTACAATAGAGTATACAGTATGCTTCCCTTCGAATACACATACATGTGGGCAAATAAATTGGAAATAATAATTAAATAGTAAAAAATAAAACACCTACTGTATGTTCCTTTACAGAAAACAATATTTTCATTTAGCAGAGCCATGGCTTCATGTTGCCAAGGATAGGAAAGGAACAGTACTGACTGATACTCTTCATTAGTTAGGCATTAAGGAATCGATTCTCCAAGGAAGAACTCCAGTGAAGGTAATAGCTGTGAGCTCTCTACAAATAGGAACACTGCCAATGTTGTGCTGACAATTAAACTAAGGGCCTTCTCCAGAAAGGTGTGGAAACTTCTAAACTAAATCCTGAATTGTGACTTCAGTGAGCAAAAGCCAACACCCTCCAGGACAGCAAATACCAATTGTGGAGGTTAATTCACTGAGCTTTGAATTAGTTTGTCTCCTACAGCCCACATGTAGAAATTGTGTAATGTCCTTTTGACCTTCAGCTGGATCTTAAACTGCTTTATGTTTTTAGATGTATACAATATTTGTATTGTTAATAGTCTAGTTTGTAACTCAAATTAAACATTTTGCAAGTTATGTTTTAACCTTTAGAATGTAAACTGTGTGCATGGAGATGTGGGTGTGTGATTATACATTTACTTATCTGTTTAATTTAGAAATCTATTATTTTTATTATTTTGATAGTACATGTAAATGAGATAGTACATTTTAGATTGTCAGTGTTTCATCCGTTTGGAGAGCAATAGCAGGGAGCATGATATGTCTAGAGACACACAAGAGGTTGTGAAACAGAATGATGATTCACACTTCTGCTTAATACCAAATACTGAAAATCTTCTCACTGCATTAATTACAAAGATGTTTTGGAGCCATCTTTGTCTACCATTACTAATACAGAATTCTTTGTTCAGCACTATACGCCTGTCATGTCCAGAAACAGTAACCGATTATAATGACGGATAGTTCACTTTCAAACTTTCAATTTCTCCAGCCTATTAAATGAAATACAGATCTGATTATGTCTTTCATGGTGCTTGATAGCTGGGTAACTGAAAGCTCTCTACTCTTGTCAAGGCCCAGAGTTGTAAAAGTGCAGAATGTGTGTTACTACAGTACATCCATCCAGGTCAAATCATTTCAGTCTGTTACATTATAGGGTTAATTCAAAAGACTTGTACACCGAGTTGTTCTGTGACATTCGGACATCACCGATTTCCGTTTCCTCGTTCTTGTTCAATGAATGAGTCACTCGCTCGATGAACGATACATTCATTCTTCCTCAACGTTCATACTTAATAACTAAAGTTACAGTCAGCAACTGTAAACTAATACACCTTTTGTCAAAATCAGCAAATATCTCTCTAGCATTTTGCTAGTGTACCGTTCTCTTGGCGTGCTGAAACGATGAATTGGTGTTTCTACACAGCCTCTGTAAAGAGGAACCAAAACAAAGTGGTACAGACCAAAAATATCCTAGCCATGGCAATGTATTTTCAATGTATGGGAGGAGCTTTTGAGGGAGCATTCAAGGGTTTGTTTTGATTGAATTTAAATATCAACAAGCTTTCTCCAGCATTACTTGACTTACTATACCTTTATTGCAGTCATTTGGGAGAGAAAAAACGAATCATTGCACAGCATTGAACTAGTCACTTTAGAATTAATAGCTCTGTCCCTTGCATTTTTAAACACATCACATGAACACTGGTGGTACATGGAAACTATTTGTGTTCGGTGAACTGTTCAGAGTCTATCTACAAGTCGAGCGAAGGCCTCCTCACAGTTGCGGTAGGTTTACGGTAATGAGAGCTTACAGAGGTATGTACGGGACACACACACACATGCAACGCGAGCACACATACACACACACAGACTTCTCCTCTCATCTCCTCTTTTTCAATCTTTGTTTTTCTTATTGTCAATTTGTCATTTGCCATCACTCTTAGTCTTTCTGTTTCTCTTTAGGGCATTGATTTACTGTGTGTGTGTGTGTGTGTATGTGCGCGTACTGCGTGAGAGAGCTTGTGTCAGAGATGCACGTGTCACACTAACAACAGTCTTCACTTGCGTTTTATCGAACCGTTACCGTTATCCCATTGCTCGACATTCTTCCCCAGACCCCTCCACCTCCTAAGATAAGCAACCTAAAGGGAAGTCTCAGTGTAGCTCGCAGCAGTGCCTCTTGCCATTCGGGGATCGTCTAATGCCTGTTGCGGCTTTCGTCTTTTACTGCACATAATTACTCTCTGAGAGTGATGGATGTTCCGGCGCCACCAGAGACAAGCGCTCTGGTGTTATTTTATAGTGGCGTAATCCAGCCGTAGCACCTAAATCATGCAGTGCGCACGGCTACACGAGAACGACAGAGGCATCCATAAAAGTGTCGCGGGTAATGGCATTCGTGAGCAACAGGAGCCAGATGAGGAGGGGGGTATAATAAAAAGCGGAAACATAAACAGAGAATGAGGAGGGCTGCGTAGGTGACAGTCCGCTCTTGGCAGCCCACGTGTTTTCTACATGGAAAATATTCTATGATGGCCATGTAGGCTACGCACAGCATGGTCCTACAGTTCCTTTGAGCTGAAATAAACCAGGGGATCAATAGCCTATGTTTATTTTAATATGAGATATCTTTCTGTTTTAATTTTGGCAAATCTATTTTGCTAGCTGTGGCTTTAAGTAGGTTTTGTCGTGTGTGTGCGTGCGTGTGTGTGTATCTGTGGTTTGTTGTAAGTGGTGCTAAAATACATTAAATTTCTGCCTGTCACAGAGGCTAAATATTAGCCTCGCGATACCATCCTGATCTCGCGAGCTTCAGTTTAATTTCGCAGTGAGAATCAGTCTGGAATGCCTCGGAATCATTTTGAATGTGTCCGAGTAGCACCTGAACTTTCTAATCAGCGTCGTGTTTATAGCTATACGGGCGTGGTTTAGGTGTGCCGACCATGGTGCCGACAATTATTGAGTTAAGATAGCTGTATGAAGCGAGAGACAGTCTTCATCTGCTAAACTTCAAGCCAGAAATTCCACCATTCAGTTAGTCAAGCGGTAAATGTGTTCAAATCTGACCTTGTACTAATATACAAAGAAATAAGTATATACAGTATATATTATGGCATGGATTTAGTATATATAATATATAATTTAACAATAAACTGTACATTTATGTGAGAATAAAATAAAAACAAAATATTCTGTATGGGCTAGCTGTAAATAACTTACATTATAAAAAAACAAAATATCTCTTTCCACATTAGATTGTTAGCAGCTGTTTGGCATAGGGTTAGAGCAATATACTCTCAATCAGAATATCCAAGGTTCTAATCCTACCTCAGCCTCTAATGGTATTTTAATCTTTGCTTAAACTTACTTTTACTTACTAACTTTAACTACATTTTAAATAAATATGTACAGAAACAGACACATACATACACATACAACAATTACATAACAATAAAACAAATAAAATTACTACATTTTTTTCTTAAGTACGGGCTAGCTATAGCTATCTTTAACCTTACAATAAACTCAAATATCTCCTTCCAGTGTGCATTGACTGTGGCATGATGGCTTAGACCATGAGAATAATTCCTTCAATCCATTCAGTCTGAGGTTCAAGTCCAGAAGTTTACCTCATCGTTGTTAGATTTTTCCTGAACTATGCTAGTATTAGAATGGGGTGTATGTATCTTACATAAAAAGACACAGTAAACCATACATTAACATTCTTTTTTTTTTAAATAAATACATAAAACTCAAAACATGTGATTTGAATGCAAGCAAAGGCTTCATATACGTAGAAACAAATGTTAAAATGTTCAGCATTACCCAGATTAAAATATTTAAAGATTTGTACAGAATATGAAATGTTTGTGTTTTCTAGAGCTAAACATCTGTCTGAATCAGTGTATGTTTCAGTATTTATAGTTTCTTTTGGTCAAATAACACTCTTTTGGACAGCATTTATACATTTTTAATAATTTTAGGTAACTCAAATTAGATGGGGACATCCTTTCAACATAAAATTGCCAATGCATACTTTTCATTTGTTTTCCTATCTCCTTGTGAAAAACAATAAATATGTCTCTCAAAATGCCACTACGCTATTTAGAAAAATGCTTTAAACAATGAATTTGAAAATGTATATAATTAATCCCGAATAAGATAGAAACTGATTTTGATGTGACAAAATCACAGATACCTAGTTAACCCATAACTCTAACATGATCTCTTTGATTATTTACACATTACGCTGCACCAGAGAGAGTATACAACTGCGGTTAATGTCATCAAACCAATCTGACAGCTATTAATTAGTATCAAAAAGATATTAAT
>JAODLL010066558.1:0-17255 GCA_026546735.1 Forbesichthys agassizii
TACAAATATATAAATTCATTTTTTGTTATATAAATAAATGCACCGATTTACATTTTAAAATTGAATTTCTAGTTTACATTTAGTATTTAGGCTAACTTCCGGGAACTAATTTAAGGCTCAATTATCAAGATCCCTTTTATGTACAGCAGTATTCCTTTTATTTCCCTGCAAATAAGAAACATTCTTTCTATCAGCTGTGGCATATGTTGCTGGACGTTCTTAGTGGCAGACATTAATCAGGTACTGTAGAAGGATGGAGACAGCAGCTGTTGGAGGAAAAACTCATCAACACCGCACTTACATAATCCTCAAACTCATGTTCTATCCTTGGCCCAGCTCTATAAAGTCATGCAGCCACTTGAAGTGACAGGGATGGCTATTCATTCAGCAATCATCTTCTTAACCATTTGAACTAGATGCTATCTTCAGTCATTTCATATATTTATATTTAGAGTGACATTGCAAGTAAAAAACACAATAAAGAACATTACAGAAACCAAAAACAGAACATGCAATAAAACAATAATTGTCAGATGGTTTGAAGTGGCAATTCCTCATGACTGTGATAACCAGCAATCCTTTTAACAAAACATCAGCTGGCTTCAGAACATCTGCCTACTGTGCCCGTTATCTCTGGAACAGGCCATTATTAAAGGTTAAAGAAGCATGCTCAGTCCAAACATTTGAATCAAGTCTGAAAACATACCTTAGTTCACTCCATACAGCACACCCTGGCCACCACCCTTTTACACCCTGTAACATTGATGTTTTTAATATAGTTGTTAATATTTGTTTGTTTCCTTTTTACATTTGGTTTTACTGTGTTTCCTTTTATTTGTATTATTGTGTTTGCTTGTATGATTGTGTATTATTTGTAATTGCAAGTGCATTGGGACCATGTTGCATGTTGATTCAGCACTTTATATAAAAACATTGATTGATTGATTGATTGTTCACAGTTTGTCCTTGCAAACCATTTTTTGTTTTTGATTTAAAAGTTGAAAAATGTAAATGATAAAGCCAGTCTTGATGTTTTTTTTTGTTTGTTTATTAATTAATTAATTAATTTGTTTTTGCAATTAAGGCTTCAGCTATAACGTTGATTTTCTGTTAAATTATGAAACTAAGTTTCATAGTTATTGAAGATCTGCTTTCACAAATACATCATCAATGATCTGAAGACATTTTTTTGTCTGACATGAAATTTAACAAAGCAAGAATTTCATTTCAGTTATAAGTCCTATACACACTGTCACACACACACAAACACACGCACATAATTATCTTACGTTCATCATGGATATTTTCCTCACATGAAAACCAGATCCCGGTGTGAAACTGTCGAAAAAGAAACCTGTCGTCCCCCGTTTCCCAGCTGTACACCACTTTGTTGGGGTCTGTTTCGTTAACTCCGTAGTCGATGCAGTTGTGCGTTCGCAGCGTACTGCACTTAGGCTTGGGCACTCTCTGGGTACCAACACACCAGTATGTTGTTAAGAACGCAGTAATGGAGAAAAGGAGAGCGAGAAGATTCAAGCTAACAGAAAGCAGCGCTCTGCATTTTCGAGTTGTCTTCATTGTCCGTTAAAAAAGCGTCAGCAGAGATATTTAAACTTACAGTAATTGGTGCGAAGTGTGGTTCATGCAGCCATTGATAGTCTTGCTTTGACAGTCAGGTAGACCTAAATCGATTAGATAATTTGACACAGCACAGGCTCCAAATCTCTCCATACGTTTCCCACTGGCAGGATCTAAACAATATTTGAGCTATATTGTAGGCTACAAATCTACTTTTTCACACGACCTCGAATTAAGTGTCAGCTTTGCTTATGGTGTCTCTCTCTCTCTCTCTCTCTCTCTCTCTCTGGTTAGCACCTGCCTCCACCCCATTTAGCAGACACTTTCATCCAAAGCAACATGTTGTCAATATCTGATAAGCAAACACCATTATGTTTCTGACATCAGCATGTCATCAAAGCTAACAACACATCCTAAATTATAGCCTACTATGACAATATATCACACAATCCTCCAAATATATCAGCAGTTCAGCAATATAAATACAAGCAAAGTGCTTGAACATTCTAACTTTGCTTCTTCTCCTTCATTTGGTGCTGATAAAATAAATAACAGCTAAATAACTTAACTGTCTGCTGCCTATACCTTTTACACTAATAAAGAAGATACATCCGTATTCAATATTGATCTAGGGTGTTCGCATCTCTTAAAGGCAACACGCCAATGCAGTATTTTACACATAAAGAGACTGAACTTAGTGTTCACTAAGAAACTAGACAAAGTAATCTCCAACAAAATGCCTAAAATGTTGTGCACAGTAGGCTATAGCATGCAAGCTGGCATAGACCTCTGCATGACCCCCTTGCCTCTACACTAATAGCATGTTTTTATTAGCCTACTTCATTTGAATGCAAATGACACAAAACAAATTATATTAGTGTACATGTTTTATTCCATATCTATTTCAATAACCATCTGTAGAAATAAATAATATGGGAAAACAGACTATGGGACAACAATCAATCTTGGTATTGTTCCAATCAATGGGTCATTAGATATTTCAAAATGCACATAATCAAGCACCCACTTTATCATACATTTCTACAATTCTACCAAAACATGTGCAAAGGTTTTCTCCAGAACACATTGTAATTTATACTGTAACAGAGTGACCTATACAAACAACTGCCAGCATTACAGAAGATGTTATATTTTGTCTCGACCAAGATACAAAACAGGAATGTCTCTGTAGAATGCAGGCTACAGACTTGTATTTTAAACAGCAAAAGATAATTTAAAAAAAGTATTAAAAAAAAACAAAAGCAAAACCGTGTACATACACACACAGTATACATCTAGCAAAATACAATTATATATAAGAGTTTTTCAACCCTTTATACACAGTAAAGCTAACATTTGTGGTTTTATATACAGCACATATCCTATACTCAAATCACGTATACATTGTAATGGATTTGTGTTGTTGATGTAAAAATGATCAGATTTGACATTGAATAACACAATAACATATTTCCTTACAGCCTTTCAAGTACTTGAATTTTCTATTTTCTATTGCTGATACCAACCTATTTCTGCATTGTTACTTTGCTTTATGCCTACATTGCAGGCTGTTGATAGACTGTTTGTATTTTTGCTTGTGACGCAATATTCTAATAGAAGTGTGGGGTCTATTTGTTCAGACTGAACAGATATCTGTCCAGACTGAACAGATATCTGTCCAGACTGAACAGATAGACATACATTCTTTAAGGATTAGACTTCATAATCTGCAGTCCACTGATCCTCGAAATCATACTGTCCGGGTGCCCTTCAATCAGCTTAGTGTGCAGATTTGACCAACAGTACTGTAGATGATGTGTATGTGAGTTTATTATAGTGCTTGTTTTATGTACAGCAGCAATGAATAATACAAAAATAAAAAGATAATTGTTTAGTTCAGTTTTCAATCTGGACATGGACCTTTCATCTGTTGGGCGATGAAACATGTGCCTGGCCTCTGCCCCCACACAAAGAACAGCATAGCTTTACTAGATGACAGCAGATCGTGTGCTGCTCAGGAGATGTCCTACAACAAAGCCAACCAGATGCCTGTTCTGTGAACTTAGCTTATGGCCTCCTCTAATTGCCATGCAAAAAATACCAACCAGCCGTTTTCTATTTTAAATCCGCTCCCCATCCCTGACATTGGCACTGACGGATCAGACGTTCTTCTTTTTGAGTCATCTTAAATTAATCTTTGTGTAACATGTCCCTTAATGTTTGAAACACCAATTTCAATGAACATCTATCAGAAAGTGCTAAATTGACACAAACATTTATATAGACAAACCTTTGGTATCAAAAGGATAGTAAATCAGCATTGTAATACCCTTCCATACAATAAGATAGATTAGGTTTTAATTACAAAGTGGCCAGGAAGGATTGCATACAAATGACCTACTAATGAATGCCTGGGCTAAATACAGAATATAGTCCCCATTAGAAACATAATACAATATCAATTGAAATTTGTCTCAAGTTATTAACAGTAGTTTAAGGACTTCTGTGATCAGAAAAGTTTCCTAAATCATTCAAAAGTAATTTTCTTGGAAACTCGTGTAGGATATTCTCTCATATACATACATTTTGTTATACTGTAAAGTTGCAATTAATTTGCAGCATTTTTATCAATGAGAATATTCTACACGTAGAATGTTATCAATAGACAAGGTCAACACATATATTGTATACTCTATAATAATAATAATAATAATAATAATAATAATAATAGAGCACAATAAGACATTCATTTAAGTAATCTTGACTTGAGTCCATCATGTTGCAAAAGCAGAAATGTTAACGGGGTCACTCTTGGAATGTCTGTAGTTTCCGTTCCATATGGTTCCAACAGTGTGTCTATGCCGAGCTGGACACAGCCAGTTTCTTCAAGTGATCCATGAAGACCTGAAGGCTGACATCATCTGTCAGGATCGGGGCTCCCGTCTCCTACAGGCACGGAGGAAATAGAAGAACGATGTGATTATTAGTCAAACCTTCCTTTTGAGCCATGGACTTAACAGTATTTCTTAATTATATTACTATAGCAGCAGTCATAAAATATTAATGCTTTACATTACTTACAAAAATGGGCTAAGGCCATGTTGCGTAAAAAGTAAATATCTTATCTATATCTTACATGTATTCAAAATAATTGTTAAAAACAAAACCACTTTAGTAAAACAGTTTTAAAAATTAGGGTGCACTGTATATCATATTAAATAGTCCCCAATCTCAGGGCTTCCTTGGTTACTGTGACAACTACATGCCTTAACAGGTTACCTCTAAAGCTAGAAATATGTAGCCTATCAAAATTACTATAATTCTTTTTTCCAAACCTTGCCCCTATTGGATTGCTAAAGAACACCCAACAACACAGGGCCTATTGTATTATTCTTCATTGGCATCCATGCATTGCCTCTGCATGCTAGTTTGCATCCATTTTCAAAATAATAAGTAACAGAGTCAATGCAAAAGAAATAAAGAGTGCTCTACTGCTTCTTTCCGGTTGGCGTGGTTGCTTCTCAAGGCAGAGGGGCCTAAATTGACAGACAGGAGACCTATATCTCAATATCTGACTTGTCATCTTTATGAGTGTTGCCCTTGCATGCAGCAGATACACGCAGGTTGTAATGCACGCAGCGCCTGACGATTTATAGATAATCGCAGGCTTTTGCGGGTAATCGCACAAGGCCACATCGCGGTTTCAATTGTCATGCTGTTAATCGTGCAGCCATTCTTTCAACCACAAGGATGTCATACAGTAGCCTAAAGCAACCACATCTAATAACAAAACAAATGCTTTGTACAGACTGACTGAGTTCTGCATACTTTCATCTCGGAACTGATACCTGCTTACACACATCTGTCGTTTTGATTTGAGCTCGAAGTTAGCAAACATTCGAGAATAACTGACCCTGCCTTTAAAGGGGCGCAAGTTAGCTAAACCTGCATGTGCTGACAATGTAACAATACACTGTAACGTCTTAATGCATGTCGTACCTGTCCCCAGGCGTAGAGGTTGTTGTGGGTCTGCGAAGGGTTGACCTTGGAGAGCAGGAAGCGGGCCTGCGAGCCGCCATGCTCCGTGTCGACGTAGCGCGGCATGGGGAAGCGCGTCTGCAGGATCTCCTGGGCGTCGTCCAGCGGGGCCTGCAGCAGCTGCTTGAAGTTCTCGTACTCCGCCATCTCCTGGTAGCCCGCCTTGCGCCACTGGGCAATGGTCTGCATATCAGAGTGGAGAGGATGAGTGTTAATACAATAACATGCGCAATGTGCAGGGAAGATTGTCTAAAACATGACATGGGGGAAAAATAAAATGCTTGATGAATATTTTATAAAACAGAAGAGTACAATACACTCCTGAGTGTGTGTGTGAAAATAGAGGGAAATATTCACTGCGAGCTGTGTTTGAGCATGACAACAGACTATTGGGTATAGCCCACATTCTTTTACATGGGTCTCTAAGTCCAGTCAAAAGAGAATGGTCACATACCTCGCCATGGTAGATGACCAGCTGGAAGAAGGTGTCCATGAGGAGGATTCTGTCTGGAAGGATGCTGCTGCTGTCCAGCAGAACAGGCTGTGGGACACACACACACACACAGTCAGAAGAGAACATCAAGGGTTTCTGAAACAGCATGATGCTTTAAATGTGTCCCTACAGCCTAGCCGTAAGTGCCGGAAACTAGCACGTCCATCAGAACAAATGCAGCCTCTGTGCCAGCCTGTTTTGAACGCAGACTCCGTTAATTAGCCAAACTGCATGATCCATTACTAGTAACACAAAGCTCTATGTTATTTGTATTAGAAGTTATGGTCACTTAAATATGACCATATGTTAAGCCTGCATTTTAAGTGCTGTTGTATGTTGTATGCAGCTAGCCTTAGCCATGTCCTATTAATCTGAGGAGAGGCTGACCTCTGGTGGCCCGTAGAAGGAGTACGAGTAAAGGATGGGCTGGACCATGATCAGGGACTGGGTCAGGTCCTGGCGGACAAAGTGGTGCCTGTAGTACGACGACTCATCTGGGCTGTTGTTGAACACCTGCAGGAAGGGCGACCGCCGCATGTGGAACATGAACTGTAAGCAGAGAGACAGAAAAGCAGAGAGAGATTTTATTGAGTATGACGTAATCCACAAGTTGTTTATTTCTTTTTTGAAATACTGTTCTTCAAACCTTACAGCAGCTTTTAATGGTTTACATGTTCCTTGCTAATGGAGCTCATTCCCAGGTCAATCCACTAGGTGGCAGACTCACCTGTGGGTAGAGCGACAGAGATTCCGACAGTTTGAAGGAGGTAGGATCCTCTTTGTTGAACTGGCCGAACTTCTGACACTGTAACCAAGGCAAACAAAAAACACACTTCAGTGTACAGCAACACGTTGCGTAACCCAGCCCTTCATACGTACAATACACCTACTGTGTCTGCACCATTCATGCATTCCCCGCATTCAAGAACACCCCTATGCTATGCATTGTTCCTGTCTCTTAGCAAAGGGAAAGAATGCGCGAGCGGCTCTGACGTCACGTACCAGTCGGATGAGTTGCCTGTCAAGCCAACGGAGGACGTCGGGGCCCTCCTCTGACTCGGCCCTGAACACTCCCAGGCGGGCCATGAGCACGGCCGACGCTTCCTGGTCGAACGACGACTCGATGTGCTGAATCTGGGACTGGGCATCGGCCCAGCTGGCGAGAGATGGGTAGGAAGGGGGGGAGGGAGGGAGGGAAGCAGGCAAGGGCGGGTGAATGTGGGAGCAGGAGAGGATGACGCACAGAGCTCTCTGAAGTGTTCCAGGTGGCAGGAGAGGCAACGTCAAGGTAAATATTGGCGTGGCTAAGCCTGGGCAGAGATCCAAGAGAAACTACCTGTTCTAATGGACGCAAATGCTAACGCATCGTCAGCTCTACGAATGACAATTGGAATTTGAGAAATGCTTGTTTTTCCCAATCTGCTTAGATTTGTCTGTTATTACTATTTACTGTATGGACTACCTTCTATACAAAGGACACATTGAAATACATTGTGTTATTGTGAATGAGGAACAAGAAGGCTTCTTGCTCATCTTTCACTTAACTATAATACAATTAATTATTAACTTAACTATAATACAATTCATTTCAGTGTGATTTTAGATTAATTTTGTTTTTTTTTAATAAAACCGTCAAGCACAAACTTTGAATGAATGTCAAATGAGCCCCATCGGGGAAGTCTGCCGTTAAACAAAGCACTCATAGAGGAGGAGCCTTACTTCCTGGCGATGGTAGTCACTCGTATCCTCCGCTGGGTGCTAGAGTGTTGGTACTGGGTGACGAACTGAACGGCCCCTCTGCCTCCCTGGGGGATGGGTGCATTGTGCTGCACGCACACGCACACGCACACGCACACACACACACACACACACACACACAGAACAATGGAAACAGTCAGTGCGTGATGCTGCTAACCCCATATCACCTCCTCCACATTCTCGCTAGGGCTCTGTGCTAGCTGTCAATCACATCAGTGGTATTGATATACTGATGTGATTATATCATCTGTGGTGGTTTTCAAATCAACCAAATCCAATTAGGCCATTTCTCCCCCGACTTGATACAATACACAATCAATAATGGCATTTAAGATGGCTCATAGAAACCCTGTCCCGTGTGTGTGTGTGTGTGTGTGTGTGTGCATGTTACCTGATTCACCACCTCAAAATACACGGCTAGCGTGGTAGAAGGGTTCAGACCGCACACTTTCCACTGGCTCGTACCGCCGACCCCCATCTCCTGCACCGCACATCATTTCATTTCAGTTTCATTCATGTCAGCGAACACCATCCCTCGGCTCAGTGGCCAGGCGGGGGAACCTCAACGTCAGTGTGCTTATTCTCCAGAATGGGGGACTTACGTTCTCGGACACAGAGGGACCCTTGGAGCTTAGAGACACACACGGCCCAATGGCACCGCACACTTTGAGCTCCCTGGACGTCTGAACACACAGACAAAGGTTTAAACGTTTAGTGCGAACAGGCCAGGTGCTTCCGGAACACTGCTTTGAAAAATGGAAATCACGGTTTACCTTGACCTCCATGGTTCCGCCAAAAGCCATGCGGAACTCCCCATTGTAGTCTTTGCTGAAGACCCTCTGGAAGGTCTGCTTGAAGAGGGACGTGTTGAAGGAGTCGCCCATCACAATGTGGCCTCTGAAGCGGCAGTACGTCAAATGTTAATATACAAACATAGGTGTTACGACAGCACCTATCACGTAACAGATCTGAAAGACTGGAGATAATAGGATAATAACTTCTGATAAAATACAGCTGATAAGAGACCACTGCACATTTTTTTAATATATAATAGTATATACACTCTAAAAACTAGAATAATATAAATCTAAAACTAAAAAAAACATATTACATGCAAATAAAATAAATATGTGAATAGTAAAACACAAAGAAAAGGTAACAGTGGTCTCTTCATATTTTCCCCCGTCGTTATGTTTTGTGTGTAGTAAAAACTAGCCTGCAACCACAACGACAAAAACAAAAAAGGTGAAATCACCGGCATGAAGTCATTTGCCAGTTGGTAGCGGCCACAATACTACCTCGTAGCTGGTGTATACTGACCCGGTTAGATTAGACAAGCACTTCATCTCCAGCAGCCCAGTCTGGTCCAGAGCGCAGGCGTAGATGTCAATGCAATGGCCGTTCACAGCTGAGCGGTTGGCCAGAGCCTCATAATACTACACAGAACATGGTGGAACAAGGTCAACAACAACAACAACAACACCGTGGCCGCGTGTGTTCCATCATGCGGAAGCAGGTGGTCATGTGCCTCCCACCTTGGTGGCTTTCTTCAGGTGGCGAGCATTGTCCTTCTGGATGTCATGCCAGGAGCGAATGGGGGTCTTCAGCTCATCTCCCACCACCATCCCGGGGCCCTGGGTGGGGGGGCCGCCGGTAAATAACATCACGCGAGCCCCTGTGTTTGGGAATGTGCCCTGCAGAGGAGGAGGAGGTGGCTTGTTATGGCATAATTAAACAAAATAACACTAATTGAGTCAATAAACTGTGGAGCTAACGCCTCAACAACTGTCAACCTGTCAGACAAGTTCTACGATCTATAAAAGGGCGTGAGGTCCTTTAAATAAAACTAAAAAGAACATTGCGTCCTGTTACATCATTAACATAATGTGTTAAATATAGAGTAAGGGAGTCTAACCATAGCACAAATGTAACTATATTAAAACATAATTTAACTACGAAAGAGAAATTAATTCTGGTCATAACCCGCATGAGAGATTAGAGACCGGCGCCAGACTATTTTAGTCAGAGCGTAGCTCTTATATAATCCAGCCAAATACTTCAATGGGATTCAGTGGACTGAAGTTCGCAGTATGTCATGCAGCAAAGAAGCCACTGGAGATTATTTAACACCTTCTCACAGTACAATAAGAAGCGCTCAACAGACAGCAACAGGGAACTTGGGTCCACTCAACAGTGATTCATTTGAATAGAGGGGGAAACAATCTGCCCACTAAAGGCACATTTAAACTCAATCCGCTTGCATGTGCAGGCCTGCTAGAATTAGAATTGGCTGCAAATGATTTCTCCATTCCGCTGGACGTGCATTCCTCTAGCGCAACACTACTGGCATCTGCAGCAGGAGGGACTTTAATCTAAGAGCAGCTTGGCAGCTATCTGCTATGTGCAGTGCAGAGGTGACCCACACAGCAGCAGAGATAGCGAGCTGGGAGAGACGGGGATGGGAGGAGGACATAAAGACAACGTGCAGCCGACACGAGTCGACATCACCTCACCTTTGAGCTGCCAAGCACAGGCAAGTGGTGCTTAACATATCGCTCAGGAGCCTTATCTTGTTGCTGTGTGTGTGTTGATGTCACTGGACTCAGTGGAGTGCTGTTACGTGTGGCGCAAGGAGCTAAAGTCCAGATTCACGGGTAGGTGCACTTTCACACGGGCACTGGAACGCGACGGGTTTGCTGAGTGGCGCGTGTCCCATTAAGACGCGGGCTGTGCACTGCGTCTGCATTAGGACCGCCAGTCAGGACAACAGGACAAACACGCACAGAAGCGGTACCTCGAGCAGTCCGACGGCTACGGACAGCGCTACGCCTGTGGAGCGGAGGGGCCGTTTCCCCTGGGGAACAGGCCATGGGTCTCTCTGCAGCTCTCCCAGTAAGTCGGTCAGATTCATGTCCACCCTATGGACAGGCTGCAGGAACCTGTACAAACAGATGGGAGGGGGGGGAGAGAGAGAGAAACCACAAATGATTTGGAGACACGACTTGTTTACTAAAGACACTGCTCCACCAATAAGGTGCAGTATTTACAGCCTTTAAGCGATTCAACAACGAGCTTTTATGTGCATTACCTGCAAGAGGCTGCAGCTTCTTGAGGCGCTACTGGACGACCTTGTTGTGCAGATGCCGCTGGCTTCATTAAACCCAGCATTTCCTAAAACAATTAATTAAGACTTTGGTATTATGTTTACACACACGTCACAACCTCTGTCTATGAGCACATCATTAACAATATACTGTAGAACCATATATTTGTAATCAACACGCTAAGCTCCAGTTGCACCCATTCATAGAATTCTACCAATCAATAGGAAATATGAGTCCTGTGATATGGACCGTATCGGTTAAGCCTGTTGAATTATGCATGTATAATGCAGTTGCTTGGAGTACACTCCGTCTACCCGTTGCAGTTGTAGCATCTCTGAGAGATTTTATAAACAATTTTGTTCATTAAGAACAAATTCCCCCACAAATATATCCAAACAAAATCTAACATCAAAAAATTAGATGAAACAATTGTTTAACTTTGCTCTTATAATCACATTTGTCAAGCTATCCCTTCATAAGTCTAGATCTAGGTGATCCTAGATCACCCCATGCTCATAGTTAGAAATATTGGTCCTCAAGTAGTCCACCAGTTCTTGAGATGGTCCTCCACCCACCTGGATCTGTTTAGCGGAGAGTTCCTTGGTGCCTCTGAAGACGTAGCTCTTGGCGATGCCCTCACAGCTGAGCTCGTGCACCTGGACCATGCGACCAAACGTTATGAGGCCCACCAGAGCGTTTGGTGGGAGGAGGCTGAGAGACATCTGGAGGGACTCCCTGAGGGCCTGGAGATCCTCTTCCTCCAGACAGGTGTCCACCACGTAGAGGAACACCAGTGGAGTGGGGGGGCCACGCTGTGGAGCACAACAGCAGGTTACACAGGGGGAATAAAGCACAAGGATTTAATTTAAAGGCAGGGTCAGTCATTCTCAGGAACGCTTGCTAACGTCGAGCTCAAATCAAAACGCCGCCTCACGCATTGAAACGCATTGTGAAACAAAGGGTAGAACTACAGCTTTGTTGTTGTGAGCAGTGTCCGCCACCTTGTTTATGTTCATATTTACAGTGCCAGGCTCTGTAGAAGTATCAGATTATGGGTTTAACACACAGAGAAAAGTAAGATAGCAAAATGCAAGGAGATAGTCCTTGAATATGACAAAAAGTGTATTAGCTTACAATTAGCTTGCAATAGCCGACTAAATCTTTAATTTGTTATGTGCACCTAAATAAACACCAGTGTTTATCTATAAATGCTTTATATTGGGTCAAGTCTCACAATATTCTTAAATCTCTAATATATTTGCTTGCCTGCATTGATTACATTTTGCACAATCATCGGATGTTTGTAACACTGTAAAGCCATACTATGGAAAGAACGTCAGGGGTGATATGAAGCTCTAATAATGTTTATCTATCAATTTGTAGCATGCAATAAAACTAGAAAGCCTGTACGCGCATGTCACATTGTTCTATATGGCCTCAGCCACAAACATTACATTAAAAACCTTATGCATAATTTAGGAGATAATTTACTTCTGTCCAAAGCAACAGAAATAAGTTCCTTGACAGAATAATAGCCAAAGTTTTTCCAGCTGTGTGTCCATTTAATGGAAATAAATGGAGAACCAAACACTTTGCAAGGCACCTATATCAGAAAATGTCCTATAATTATACTGAGTGAAGTGTTTATAACACTAACAGAAACGAGTTGATAACATATTGATTAAGATATATGCTCGATACATTTGAGGTTAGTAGGTAGTCATGTTAGCAGATATACCTGAACCATGTATTCAATAGTAGAGAACTGTGGCATGAGCTCGGCTGGTTGGTTTACATCAGATATACCTGCATATGAGGGTGGGAACTGAAGAGAGAGAGAGAGAGATAGAAAATGGTTAAACCAAACCCAATAATTAAATGAAGACCTAGACACTTATTAAAGACTTACTGGATTTCTTTGAAAGCAGAAGTTGCACGCCCATATCTTTGCTCTAAAGTCAACCTGGCTGCAAGAGGGGTCAGAAAAAGAAAACAGTTAGGCTACGTGCAAATTGAACAGTTAAAGCAACCAATTACCTGAGATTACATAAGAATGAACACTGGAATTGTTCAATTAGGTGCATATGCAGTTGTACCACGCCTAATATTTGCTACACCTCAGCATTTTTAAGTTAGTCATACTCCTCAGGCAGACACACTTAATTAACATTCACAACCCACTCCCATCTCTAATTGTAACATATTTTCCGTGGTTAAAATATAACACAAAATTGGATCTAAACTAAATAAAAACTAAAAAGCAAATTTTACAATTCATTCTTATTTATTCTTGCTGTAAAATGTCCAACGTGCAACTGTTATATGAGTAGACGGTGATAACCACCACCACAGTCCCACTCAACTTACCACAGCGGGTTGAGCACGGCCTTGCAGTTGGCCCGGCTGCAGAGAACCGGCTCATACTGGACCGGAGGCAGGTCAGGCCTCTCTTTGAGCGGGGTGAAGAGACAGGCGACTGGCACCACCAGCCTGGTGGCCTCAAGGCGGCTGGAGGGCCAGAGGTTCCAGCTGAACCTCACCCCATCCCTGTCCTCATTCTGCTGGATGAATTCTTGGTATGTCGCCATCACTGAGATTCAGTGGAGAAACACTGTTATAGAACAGCAAAGGATTTCTTCCGATGAACACAGCCTACACACAAAATAACAAACTAACCTTGTACAGGAGCACAGCCCTTCGCCTATTCCTTTCTCGCTATAGTGACTGCTCTTCTAATACTAGTCTTTATACAGGCTCACGTTTTGCTCTTGGGCATAGCTAATAAAAGACAACCACGTACATGCGGCTGCAAGTGTGACACATGAGGGCGTCATCAGAGAACCTGATGGACGTGTTTGGTATTTGTAGAGAGGATTCCTCTATATTTGCCTTAATTGCAAATATTAAAACCCAATGCTGCGGCATTGTTTACTGCACAACTACAGCAGACTGAAACATTTGCTCTGGAAACTGATGTGGCTTTGAACGTCACAATGGATGCCACATGCCAGGCTTAAAATTAAAAACAGGTTAAAAGGGTAGATTTGGTGGTGGCAAGGCCTAGTAATACTAATAGACAAGCAAAGGGTGTGTGCGTTTTACACCTTCAATTGTAATGCTTCACCTAGGTAACAGCGTGTCATCAGTAGCCTAGGTATTCTGTGTCAATGGTGCAGACAGTTTGTACACTAGTAGGTCTACCTAGCTTACCGTAGTGTTTAAATAATTATTATAAGCTCGAACTGAAAAGAACGGCAGGGATTTTTTTTAGTATATTTATAAGATACAATAATACAAAAGGCAGCAGAGTTATTACGGTAACGTACAGTAATATATTTAGAAAATATAGGTCAGTAGGGGGTGAAAATACCGTACAAGTACTGGTATGGTACCGTAGGCTACGGTAGCTTATCATTGATGAGGTCCTTGATCTGATAAACAGAGGCAAATTCCTCAGCAAAACTAAGATACTGTAGGAACATTAGTTTTGCTAGGCCCTTGGCGAACATAATATACAGGTATGTGTAATTCTATGTGATCCTATGGTCATTAAGCATACACAGCCCGACACAGGGAAACCGACTGGTGGCTCATCATCACACAAACACTTTACATCTGTTAAATTGAGCGAAGAAAAAAGTGCAGAGACAGAGTCATAGGCTACTGCCTATAGGCTAGTGTTGTGCCGAGACAGCACTGTGACTGTTGACCGTGGCATGTAAAACAAGCTGTGTTGGCTTCAACATGCAGATACTGTAGCATTGGGGCTTGGCATTATATGAATCAGTGCTTACTGAGAAAGTTGCTTTCTTGACTTCCAAGGTGAAATAACTGGCAAAATTGCACACATACTGTAGATCAAATTATCCAGAATGTACATTAATTTCTCTATAACAGCAAATCATTTCTCTGCACTTTTAAGGCAGAAAATAAAAAACACAATTATAACTGATGCAATGAACAAAATACACAAGAATAGAGAGGAAGAACATTATGTAAACTAACATGCAAAGCCAATGCAATGTGCTGCCAACGCTATGGAATGCTATCATTTGTATTGCATTATTCTTGTACTGTTATCTGCACTGTATCGTAATCATATCAAGCTCTTAGTTAATTGCAATCTCTGTATAAACGATAGCATTTGTTTTATCAGATTTCGTTCCCACTGCAACAATACAATTTCTCTGCAGGGGATTATTAAAGTTCTTCTTTGTTCATTGCCCTATATTACACAAATCTGTCATATCTGGTCTTTAGTAGACATCAGTGTTGTACAAGGGCACAGATTATTCTTTTATGATAGTCACAAATGTTAATGTCAAAGATGCTAATACATAAACATTCTAATGAGGCAAATGGCATTTAACCAGCAACAAGGCACAAATAATTGCTAGCACGCAGGCTGGAACATTCCGATATGAGTCATGAACGATAATTAGGTCTGAATTTGAGCTCTAACCGCATATCAAAAACAGACTGAACAAACTTAGCAAGACAAGGATATGTCATCCCCTTGTTCAGTAAAATGTTACTCCTTTGTTCACCTAATATTCCTAAACTAATTGTAATCCTCTTTCCTCAATAGAAGCCTCTCACACTGATCTTGTCACCTCATCAAATAGAGATTTTTTTCCTCGTGCCTTTAAGTAAAACTTCATAGAACCACTAGATGGCAGCAATGTCCTAGATCAGTCAACAGCTAATCCTTCTAAATTATTATGACATTCTCTCTGCTGACATTGAAACGATTTTGCATAAACTAAACTAAACCAAAATTCCTGAGTTAAATATAGGTCTAATATTTTGCCCAAACACTCGTTCCTTTCTAAGAAAATATCAGACGTGTCATCTTATAAGAATGAATGTACTGCTCATTCAGGTTCAACGTTTATATCGATTGTCTATCAGGTTTTTCCAGTTGATCACTAACATTTCCACAGTGCCTGGAGAAGGATGGTGGTGGTGGTGGTTGTAAGTGGGGTGTTATTTCCTAACACCAAAGCTGTATCCCCCCCTCCCCCACCTCTGGGTAGGAACAGATTAAATTACAAAGGCCTTCAGTCGTGGCACCGACACTTCCAGAGCTTCCTGCTGCGACACTGGATTGGATCTTCCTCAAAGGAAATCATCTCACCAAAGTCTGTATTAACACCCTGTTGCCCTCCTGCTAGGGCAGGTGAGCCACCGGTCCACCGGTCCCTTTCCAGGGATCGTGACTGTCATAGGCAAGGCGAGGAGGGGAGGCTACCTTTAAACGCGGGCCAGGGCACCTTCCTCCGAAGGCGGGTTGCTGATTAATTGAGCCTGCGGCTGTGCGGCCTAGCCACTGACAGATATTAAGTGCAGGTGCCGCCCGGTGGGAAAGCGCTCTCCATCTTGCCCCCATGTGACTCATTGCTTTGTGAGGGATAGAGTGGGCACTCCCATGGAGAGCTATCTTCAAGCACTATGCCATCCAGAAGCAGCCAGCCTTACCGAAAAACAACTGATCAATATCCAACCGTAGCCCATTTCAGAAATGTCCATTTCATTCCGTTGAAAAACATATAAGTTACTACAACATATAGTGTGGTGCAGAGTGCACAGATGCCAGGCTGATCATTGTCAAGACAGCTAATTAAATATTGATAAGTGCTTGCCAAACAGGGCCAGAAATTATATAGCACACCATAGTAACGGCCTGAAAGACATGCAGTCGATGTATATTTTTTACCTGCAGGTCTGTTGTGTATACGTCTCAGTGTGTATACGTCATGCTTATAGCCAATAGCTAGCGTTGCGTGATTACATAGCGGGAGGCTTGCAGCCAAGAGTGACTGCTGTGTGATGGGTAATTAATTATGTGGACCTTTTAAACGTACACTGTGTATTGTACACACCTATAGCATTAGAGCAGCGACACATGCCCTTCTCTGAACGCGGCAGGCTATTAACACCATACATAGACAGTAATGCAGAACAGTTCTCTCTAGAGACCATGGGCACCTGTCTGTACAGATATACAAATGTTCTCTAACCACCTTCTGGTGTAAATATGCTCGTTTATACAGTATTTTACCAATTGCTGTGTAATGCGGTCCTTCTAATGTAGGTATGTGTGCGTGAGAATGTATTTGGATGGTGGTTTGTGCATTCACAGCTGTGCCTGTGACAGCAGCTAAACCGGTCACTTGCGATTATGCTTATCACACTCTTCTGAGCAGAGGAATGAGAGAGAGAGAGAGAGAGAGAGAGAGAGAGAGAGAGAGAGAGAGAGAGAGAGAGAGAGAGAGAGAGAGAGA
>JAODLL010066569.1:1421-12408 GCA_026546735.1 Forbesichthys agassizii
ATGCAATCATAGCAGTGAGGGATCAGTCATCTACATTATTATTATTATTATTATTATATATTGGTGGAATCCAAAAAATAGTTTTAATAAACATTACTATAGTTCAAAGCACAAGAATGCTACAAGCTATAAGCCAAACATGAGCACACACACACACACACACACACACACACACACACACACACACGCACATGCATGCATGCACGCACACACACACAATGTATGCGCACATCTGAAACTGACACATACTATACAGTACACTATAGTCAACCCAACCTAACCTGCTGTATAGCTGGATGAAAACTTTAATGCCAATGAAGATGCAGACAGGTCCACATTGGGCATCTACTGTACAGTAGAACATAAAAGGCCTGCGTGGGAGAATATATTTATGTTAAACGTACTGTATGATAACGTATCAGCCACACAGCCAACAGGCAGAACAGCATTTCTCTATATTTTTACATATTGTTTTATTCTCATTTGAGGGTGAATATATTTCTCTGCCCAAATGTTCCTTGCTACTGTATGTTGCTGTGGCAACAAGGTCAGGTCAGTCTAATTGTAATAGGCTACAGTCAGTACCCAGCTGTTATTTTTCAGCAAGACTTTACTTCTTGGATATTCATTAAAATTGTTTTTTCTTGTTCACTTTGTTATTATGACACACTGTTTGTGGTAATGTTTTATTTTATTTCCTTCAGGGGTTGATAATAAATGGTGACTTGATCTGCACTGCCCAACTATGAGACGTGCTGTATACAGCATCTAGGAGAAACAAAATAAAAACATCCACGGGCCAAGGCTCAATCTATGGTGACAGGTTAGACATAATAATAATGTACCACAGTCATAAAAGATTTAGTTGGCAAGACGGTTGGCAAGCTTTAGAGATGTACTCAGCTCCCCTGCTGGAGTTAGAGGAGAATAATTAAATTTACATAGGCCAGTATAAACAATATTTGGAGCATTACAGCATTCATGCAGCATAGTCAGTAATGCAGTAAAACCATCTAAAAATTGCTTACAGTTACTGGTGATCTATTAAGCTATTGGCAAATGTACTAATTTTAAATCATTATAAATAAATATAATCATAAATAAATGCACTGTTGTTATTATTAGTACTTTACATGATATTACAGTACACATGTAAATATTCTGACTCTAACTCTAACTCTAACTCTATAATGAAAATGTAATAAAGATATTTCATGGTAGAATAACCAAAAACACACAAATGCTTCAAAATAGAATAAACACCTGAGCAGGAATTGCATAAACATAATTTTCCTTAGCAAGCCAAAATATTTAATAGTATCCTGCAAACGTGTCGTCTCCTGTTTTTTAATTTTATTTGCTATACTAATTGTTCTCTTCTCTGCATGCAAATGACCACAAAAGCAATTAAAAGACAATAGATAATAAGTGACTGTAGTCCCTAGACAAAGTTAGTTATCAGGTATTATGCTAATGTCCTAAAGACAGGTCAGCTATCAAAGGGGCCTGAATATCTACAGTAACTATATAGGCTACAGCAGTTCACTTTTTACACTTGAATAATATTTTGGGATTAGCAAAGCTAGTAAAGATGGTAAATAAAGAATTCAATAATCGTGGGTTTGGGAAACCTGTTCATCGCTGAAGAACAAACATTCTCATGTCCCTGGAAGGTCCCCGCACGTCCCTGACACAAACTAATCAGGAACAGGATCAATAAGGGAAAGGTAGCTATGACTAATGTGCAAAGGGATTCCTTAATTCTGACGCATAAAGATTCATGTCAGTCATCAATAGTCAGTCTGTTTTAAAGCATTATGTGGTCCAACTGAAAACAAACTTGGATCCCAAAGTTTTAGATCCATATCAATGCATATATTTTTTTATCAAAGGTCTAAGAAGAGATATGAATCTCCTTTAAAAGTATTGATTTTATACATCATAAACATATCTTTGAACAATTCAAGTCCCAGGATTAGCTGGAAGGGATAACATTTTGGGTGAATCAGATAGACACACAACCATGCACGCGCACACACACACACACTTAAGTTCTGACACAATTCGACAAGCAACGTCTTGTATACTGAATGTAGGAAATCAATGAGACTGTGGTCTGTGCTGCACACACAATGGGCAAACATGGACAGAAGTGAGCAACATTTTATTCTTTATAGCTCAATGTAGCATAAAATATTGATCTTCATAAATAATACAAAATCGGCTGCTGAATGTTGAATGGTAAAATATGTACCGTATAGCGTTCACACCCCTAACAAAGATATAAAACCACAGCTGTGAGTCACCAGTTCATCCGCTGATTGAACCTTGAGGCCATAATGCCTTGTGTGATTGTGTCACACAAGGCACACAACTCACATCTGTCTTCATGACCAGGTAATAAAGGCTGCTTGTGTGTGTGTGACCTGTGTGTTTAGAGGCCTTTGCAGGCAGGGTGTGTTATTCCATGTGTGTGTGTGTGTGTGTGTGTGTGTGTGCGTGATGGTCAACATGCCCTTGTTGTTGAGCACAGGGCACATATACACATGCAGTGATAATCTAATATGAGATGTTCAAAATAACATGTTTAAAAATACCCCTTTTCTAAGATGTGGTTATGACCAGGCAAAGTAAAATGCTTTTTCATCCACCCTACATACAGTACTAGCCTATCTAATCTGTATTGTTTTTGGGTGTCAACCCTTTTTGGTTAGATCCTATCCATACTTGTACATTTTTGACTTTTCATTACATGTAGATTTGAGTTGACACACTCTATCCTAATGTCCAATAGTGTGTAAGACAGTTCTTGAAATATTTTCAAAGCTGCTCTTTTGCGTCGAAAGGATCAGTTCAGGTGGTATGGGCATCTGGTAAGGGGTCCCCCTGGGCGCCTCCCTCGGGAGGTGTTCTATGCACGTCCAGCTGGGAGGAGGCCTCAAGGAAGACCCAGGACGAGGTGGAGAGTTTATATCCCCACACTGGCCTGAGAACGTCTGGATCCCTCAGTCAGAGCTTGCTAATGTGGCTCCGGAACGGGAGGTTTGGGGTCCCCTGCTGAAGCTGCTGCCCCCGCGACCCGCGTCGGGATAAGCGGATGAAGATGGATGGATGGATGGATGCCACAGTTCCTTATATGTAACTTAAAATAGTGTAGCTCCCTTTCTATCTTCAAAATTACTGTAATCTCCATCGCAAGAAATTGTATTTTTTTCCTAGATATATTTAAGATCAAATGTATTCATTTTAATGTTCTTCTTAATGTTCTAAAAGGTCATATTTATTACTGTAAAGCTTTGTGTTTTGGGATGGGTGTACTGTATGTTTGCAAAGTGAATACATGCACATACATACTTACATCACATGTGCACACGCACACACACGCACACACACACATACACACACACACACATTGTGTTTCAGGAACATACTACTACAATCCTCTCTGCGTCTTCTGGCTAACTACATCATGCAGAAAACACTGGCAACAAATCCACACAATACCATATACCTGTCTTTACCTGTCCTCAGTGAATAAACCTGATTCTCAAAATTCTTGCCTGAGGAGTGTCTGAAATATAGGTTAGCTGATCACACACGCCCGCACACGCACGCACACACGCACACACACACACACACACACACACACACACACACACACACACAGTACTTGTCACATTGATGAGCGTAAAATAGTACTTTTTCGACAGTGTTACACAAAGCACTGTGTGTGTGTGTGTGTGTGTGTGTGTGTGTGCCTGTGTGTACTGTGTGTGTGAGTGGCCGTGCTCAAGCATTACAGTATATCACCACAATTCCCCAAATAATCAATGTACCTGAGCTCTAATACCCTGCAAGCAAAACTGCATACTCAAACTGAAGAAACAACTGGATGAAATCCATGTGTTTCTGATTATTGACAGGCCAGGATGGGCCATCACTAGTGGAAGGCAGTGAAAAGAGACAGCTGTTGGCCATAGGTGGCTCTATTTTCTCATAATGGAATCATTTTAGTTTAAGCAGATAGTATATTAAAATATGCCCATGCTTCTTTGGACAATTTCTTTGTCAGTAGTTTTGAGTTGGGAGATTTTCCCCAGCCAGCTAAATAAATATTGTACATTTATTAGGAGAGGCTATCGACTCCATGGATGCATTCCCATAATAAATACCACACGATTTTATGAAGTCTTTCTTGGGGATATTGAACAACAGTTGCTAGTATCTTAGATTCATCATGGACGGGCAAGTTAAAAGAGAGAGGTAAAGGTGCTTTTTATTGTCACATACACATATATGTAGCGAAATGTGTTCTCTGCATTTAACCCATCCCTGATCTTAAGTGCATCTTAAATTACAGTATGTCTTCGCTTTTGCCCATGACCATGGACATATAATACTATGAATGCATTCTTAGCATTACTGCTGCTGATGTAAACTTGGCATCCTGAAACCTCAAATGATGTTCTAGCAGTGTACCTGTACTTAAAGACAGGCAGCAAGGCAAGGAAAACAGCTGTCTACACATCTCCTTCAGTTGCCAACTCCCCAAATAAACACACAGGCACATGAATAACCAAACAAAACGGTATGCTGCCAAACTGCCAGTCTGACACATTATTGTCTTTTGTTTTACCTATAAATGCTCTACTCCAAAAGCCACTTAACATGGAAAAATACCCATGGATCTTTTGCTTGCAGTCATTTGTCACTTGAAGAAATAGGAGTATTTAACTTTGGCAGAAAGTATGTTGTTATGTTCGCAGTCAGTCTGTTTACGGTAGTGATCATCTGTCAATATGATATTCATGACACTTGCATCATTACATATTTAAAGGTATGCTCCTAAGCTAAAAGCTTCAAATGATGCGTATTAGTAAATTTATCCCGAACCCAAACTGAACCCTACCGTAAAGGTCCATGTTATGTTTATTGTTCAGCAATCAATGTCATTCCAGTGTGTCCTGCATTGAATTGGAGAGAAGACATGGCACCTTTAACAAGAGCGATTAGAGGATATTATTGAATAAACCACTTGTATTTATAATACCTATAATACCTGTTAACCTTATTATGAATTAAACTACATTTAAATTATTAAAACTACTATACAATGTTTTATTTATTTAGACATGCAGCCTATACAGTAGAAGCCTATGCATATCTATGGATTTGCAGCGCTCAACATTGTTACTTGTTATTTATCGCCACCTTGTGTTTGTCACATAACTTTCACTCGACACACCACAAGGTAATCATCCATAAATCAGACTATTGAAGAAATGACTAATACAATCACTAAAATACAACCTTAAATACAATATATAATAGTTGATATCATGTTGCTTTGTATCATGATATCAACTGTAAAACCAGACTGTTGGCAGCACATTAAATAATGTAATAGAATGTCTGTGTTGAAGAAGCAGAGAGAGAGAAACAGCAGGATTGGCTAAAGTAAGAGGATCAGCACTTCATTATTACCACTAACTTGTGGCAGGACTAATGTACTGTAGATTATACACACACAGTATATAGCCTATAAGCATGCTAAATATCTTGTCAGTTTGTGTTTCATGTGTCTGATTTAATACATATACTTTAGCAGATGCACATATATATATGATACATTACAACACAAACAGTATATCTATTGTAAGTTATCAGGTCAATGTAACACACATGAAGCTCAATTTCACATTAACTTAAAATATCACTCACATACTGTCTTAACTACAGGTAACATCTTGGCATTTCAAATACTAAAAGTCTTGTAGCGTCTCTTACAGAGTCATGCTGATTTTACTCGTCCTCACTCCATCAGTCGCTCAGCGTGAATCCTCTTAAGGCAGGATTATGGAGCTGGGTGGAGAGAGAGAGAGCAAGAGAGGGGGGAGAGAGAAAGAACCAGGGGCAATAGTGTGTGTCACTTTGGTGCGTATGTTATGAACCTTCAAGGTATACAGTACCTGCACCGGTCTAATTACGCTTACTTGATATCGTCACCTCAGTTTGGCAGAGAGAAAGGTTTGTGCTTCCTTGCTATACCTGAGGTTATGTTATGAATGAGGGGATGTTCTTAATTAAGTTCACTCTCAGAGTTCACCATTAACTCATTTGGCTATACGGCATGTATGTCTATGTATGTGTGATAAAGGGAGACACATATTGACAGTGAGAGAGGGGACGCGATCTTGTCTGCGATGTAAATATGTGGAAGCAACATCTTGATTGCAGGAGTCCAAATTCTTCTTGTGTTCCTTGCAGGGAGAGAGGGCAGAGCCGTATATGGCGAAGCAGACACTCTGCAGACACGCCCCGTTTAGTCATAACTGGGTTAATGAGTCAGATTAACCAGGAGACGGCCATGTCTCTGCCATCCGTCAGGGGCACCCCCGTCTGGAGTGTGTGGTCCGCACTCTGTGTTTTCATCTTGCTCCTGGAGGCAGGGTCAGACAGCCCGGACTCTACCACTTAGCGTAGAGGGGGTGCCCAGGGCGGGGGTACCCAGTGTGGAGAATACACCAACCAGGTACTTACTAAACTGCCTCAGTGCAGATTTGCGCATACATAAACAACTTACATTGGCTTACATTACAAAATGCTTACGTTTAAGTTTTCCTGTTTAAATTAGTTTCAAAGTGGTGGACATGGTAAGGGGGTTTTCCACTGAACTCATGTTTTTAAGGGTTGTCAGGGAAAACACTGTTACTGCACAATAGAACACAGTGGGCATATGTACATTTCTTAAAATATTAAGAGGTGCAATATTTGCTTAGCTATCAAATATTATTTTGAACATGTATGCCTGCTGTACTTGTTGAGATTCTATAGTCAAAAAAAGGAGATTTTTAGTAAAGTCCTCCACTTAGGGGCCCTATACTTCAGTCGGTTTACCTGTTTGTTTTTTTTGGTTCACAACATTTAAAAAATGCCATGTTCTGTTCTTATATTAATTAAGCACTTAATTATTTAGGCCATTAGCAGCTTTGTTTGTTGATTTAATGATATATTGATGTGTTAGTAGTCCTGTTGACAATATGCTGTAACTATTACAATATAATATTGTTTGCTTACAATTGCTGGTGTATGACCTGTCCAACTATTGACAAATGTATTACAGTACATCTACATCACTTTGGATAAAAGCGTCTGCCAAATGCCGTGAATGTAAAATGTAGTGCAATAATTGCTTAGTCACCATGGCTGCCCCCTTGACATTGGTCTCTAACAGGATTAGCCTTCCATTCTCCACAAGCTGCCTTGTGCGTCTCAGGCAATGAGTCCGCACAATTAGGCTCTCTACTGGGCTGGCTAGTCGCCACAGAGACAGGTGGATGGCAGCCAGGGCTAATGCGACTTCTGGAACATGTTGGGCTTCTAAGTATGGTAAAGGGGGTTAAATTGTCCGGCCCTATCCAGGCAGGGATTAGACTACATGTTTACAGTCATTCAGTCAATTATCTTTTAAATGCCAGTCTCACGTGTGATGCCTGCCTGGGTTGTGTGTTAACTCGTGCCGTGTTAGAGTGAAGAAAAGACCCAACGCGTCTACGGAGCAGCGGGTTCATGAGCTTGAAGTACACTACACCGAAGCCACAAACCTTCTTCACCTCCAGGGAATGCTCCTTTTGAACCTACAGGTACTGCCCTAATGAGACTGTTTTGTTCTGACTGTTCTGGTTCTGAAAGGTTCAACCTGAACTCATAACCCTCTAGGTTCAACCTTTCAGATTGAGTGTCTTTTTTAACATTGAACATCAAACTGAATTGAAATGTTCGGACATTTTGCGAATGCATAGACTTTCACCCATGATGATTCAGTAACAATATATCTGTATTATTTCTGTATGTGCTCGCTCTCTCTCTCTTTCTTCCCCTCCTCAGAGATTCAACATATGAGGAACTGGCCCATAGACTGTGCTTCTATCCACTACAGTGGAGTTAGGAGGTCTGGCCTCTACACAGCGCTGACAGCATTGGAAGGCATGCCTGTGGAGGTGTACTGCGATATGGACATTGATGGTGAGCCACATAATCTGGTACTTCTACACAACCATGTAAATAGGAACGCAAAGTTGTGCAGACCGCACACAACAATATCCTAGCCTTCACAATGTGTTTCCAATGTGTGGGGCAGAGCTTATGAGGGAGCACTCTATGGCATTAATGAGAGAGGTGTTTTGTTTTAATTGAAGTTCAAATTTAGCAAGCGTTCTAGAGAATGACTGTACCTTCCTTGTAAACGCTAAGCAAACTGTCGAGGCTTAGCTCACAAAATCAGGATTGTTTTTACCATACACTATGTTTTCCACCTGTACAAGGCTTTCTTTCTGCCTCGGGTGGAGGGTGGACTGTGATCCAGCGCCGCGTGGATGGCTCAGTGAGCTTCGACCAGAGCTGGAGGGAATACCGGGAGGGTTTCGGTGACCTGCATTCGGAGTTCTGGCTGGGAAACAACCACATCCATGGAGACTACAACCTCCGCATCAACCTGGAGGACTGGAGCAACAAGCACAAACATGACCTCTACCAGAGCTTCAGGTAGGTGTAAGTAACAGTCAGCAACACATGGGGGAAACAATGTGTCTGTAGTTATTATTTTACATCCATAGACTGTAATACATTTACACTGTTCTGTACATTTGCGTGTGTCCAGTATTGAAGATGAGGACCAGCAGTACTGTCTCCATGTATGTGGTCAGTGGTACTGTAGAGGACTCTTTCAGCTGGTACCGTGACAAGCATGGCTTCAGTATCCCGGACAGTGGCAACATATGCACAGAACTCTCCCGTGGCTGCTTGGTGGTATGACCAATGCTTCTGTACCAACCTCAATGGAATCTACTACAAAGTAGGCAGACACAGTGGCATTCTCCCAACAAATTATGGATGGATTGATGGATGTTTTCTGTCTTTCATACTGTAGAGAGAAATTATGTACAGAGTGCCCTCTGATTGGCTTGTTAAAATTATTGTGTTCAACTTTTACACAACAGCTTTGGGACATTTTAGACAGATTTAGAAATGTATCTGTATTCCTGGCCTGACCCTTCCAATAAAATAAAGTGTTATTTTGTATAAATGTTTTAGAATGTTTTTTCTTTTAAAGTAATGCAGCTGAACTGCAACTCTAAATGTGTGTATGCATCACTGACTCATCACTTATGGTGTTTATATCTCAGGGAGGCCGGTATTCACTGAAAGGGTGGGCTCCCCTGGGACCGGATGGAATAGTCTAGTACTCTTGGAGAGAGATACAATTCCCTCCGCAAGGTCAGCATGATGATTTGCCCACGCGCCTTTAGACCTCACGTCACCCTGAATACTGGGATCATCATGGGACATGATGTCACAGTGGAAACAGGAGACATGCTTGCCATGACAACTCTCCTGTAATAATACTCCTGTAATATTACCAAAGACGTAACCAATTTGGAAAATGCAGCGTGAACTTGATTCTATATTTTTTATGGGGGATTTGAGTCCCCTGCCATTGTATACAATACATATTTTACCCTGAATAATATGAAGCTTTTTATTAAAAAACTAAAAGGGGTAATTGTGCAAGGCATACTTGGGAGAGAAGGTTCTTGATTCTGGGCTTACATGTTTAAGTACAGTATGGCAGGACTTATGCAAATGCTCTCACATCAATGATATCTATTGACTCACTATTTCTATTATCCTATGCAACTTGAAATAAAAATCAAACGGAAATACAGTTTATGTCACAAACAAGACAGACAAAACTATTTCAATAACATCTAGAATGGTATAAACAGTGTACTAGTTTAACAGTGAAAAGTGTGTCAATATCACAACAGTATGTTTAAGATATGTGAAAAGGTCTACATCTACATGTAAGATTATGGAGTCATATAGTATATTAAGATAATATGTACACACATAATTAAAATAATGTATTTACTTCTGGTATTTTTTAAAGAAACATTAATGTATTATTTTGGTAGATATATTTTAGTTAACTTAAAAATAAAAATGTCCTCTTTCTTTACACTATTCCCTGGCGCCCTCTGGTGGCCCGTTTGGAAACCACAGACATAAGATATACATTCAGCTGCACCCGATGGAATGGAGCGTCGTTCAGCGTTGGGTACAGAGTGAAACGAACCTTTCACTGCATCCACTCTAAACAGCACAAACACACCCTTTGACGCTTTTCTCTGGCTACAGGCTCATTCGTATTCCAATCCATCTCCATGTAGGACTTCGCTATGGAGAATAAGGACTTTACTGTTGAGTTAGGGTGTCTTGATTGACCATGTCGTTTTCTCAGTAGAGCCCTGACTTCAAACACAATCAGCGAGAATGAGTAGAAATCTGTGTTTTAATAAATCAGATATATTTCTCCTCTGAGTGACATTGTATGGAAGACACTTTATTTCTATACAGAATATAATATCTCAATTACTTAATAAAGGCACATACATGTATAACACAATTACTGTATCTGTGTGATAACACGCAATATGTTGAAAGTACAGAATGATTGAAGACTGCACTGTAAAAAGCAAAAAGAATAACATTCTATTGCTCAGGCCTCCGGAGTGCCGGGACAAAACCACCGTGTTTGGCAATGATGCGGTGAGAGGTGCTGGCTGGTTGGCATTTGGCTTTAACATACCAAGGTCAAATGATTATTCATCCCACAGCTACATTCAGATTAAGGCTTTTTACAACTGCCTATTCCACATGTAAAGACATCAGACATAATAATTCCTAAAGAGTAAACACAATGTACAGCAGAGGGCAGCACATGTGTGATTACCATTTTTACCAGAAGACAAGACGCTATAGGAAAGGGGCGGAGTTTCCTTGAGGACGTTTAGGGCAGGGCAAGGCACTGCCAGCAGTGTTTGGACAAATTCAAAGGCAATAAGGGTGAAATAATGAAGCTTTTTTCTATGTATGTATTTACTGTATGTATGTATGTATGTATGTATGTATGTATGTATGTATGTAT
>JAODLL010066580.1:1494-17253 GCA_026546735.1 Forbesichthys agassizii
AGAGCCCCCCCCCCCCCCCCCCCCCTCCGCCTCGTGCGTACTGAGCAGAGACCAAGACTGTGTTAAAACAGAATGCTGGCAGAAGGACGCCACCGCAGTGGAGATCAACACAGCATCCATGTGCCAAGCTGGCTGGGGAGCAGTGCTGCCACCCCCACACACACACACACACACACACACCTCTGCCCACCACAGAGCCTTGTGGCTTCAGCATCTCTCCCCTGCCACTACAGAGAACACACAGATCCACAACAACCACCACATAATAATAATAATAATAATAATAATAATAATAATAATAATACAGACTAAACAGGCTGCTGGCAGCTCTGCATCTCACAAAAGACACAAAAAGGCTAAAGTGATTGACATGGACGATGAGTCATTTTCTTTAAATGCCACCTACAATTGTGTACGTGTGCTATGTGTGTGCGCGCGCGTGCGTTATGCGTGTATGTTATTTGTGTGCGTGTGTCGTGTGTGCGCGTTATGTGTGCATGTGTTATGTGTGTGTTCTTTGTGTCGCGTGTTATGTGTGCATACGTGCATGTGTGTGTGCGTGTGTACTGCTGACAGGTGGACGCCTGGCGGTGGGTGCGTTGCTTGGCCTGTGGACGGGCAGGCACATGGCTGCTGACCTGGTGGGTCTTGCTGCTTCTGTAGAAGGCGGCCAGGCGGTACAGGCTCTTGTAGTGCTGGGGGAAGCGGCTCAGGCAGAGAAAGAGCGCGCGGATGCACAGCTCCAGTAGCATGCGCCTCTGCTCGGACCGCTCTGCCGGCAGGGCCTTGGGCACCTCTACCACCTCGGGCGGAGGCTCGGGCTTCTTCTTGCTCTCGCCCGCCTGGCTGGGAGGTGTGCTCACCTGGCCGGCGCCGGCCTTCAGAGGGGCGGCCAGGACGGACGGCGGCTGACAGCAAGGGTCGCTGGGGATCTTTGGGGCTGGAGCTTCAGGGTGCGTCATGGAGACGGTGTCCGCGGTCTCCTGCGTGATTCTGTTCTCCACCGGGGTGCCGGCTGGTCCAACCTCAACGCCCTTCTCTCCATGCGAAGCTGGTGACGCAGAAAAGAAGCATTTATTAAAAGACACGTGTATTTTCCCCCTTCCAGCTAAGCATCTTATTTATTTCTCCCACTATGTGTGGTGGAATAAGCCCACAGATCAGACTAGCTTCGGTTTAATTTCGCCGTGAGAATCAGTCAAGCGACTGAACTTACTTATCAGCGTCGTATTGATAGTTATACAAGTGTGGTTTAGGTATGACGACAGTGAAAACCACCAGTATGTTTGGCCCTTTACAAACAGTTTCCACGCCTCCACAGATGGAATTTTGACTAACAATTCATTTGGCATGTCAGGCTAAAATCAGACAGCTTTCTAGACAGTCAAATGTTTTAGCCAAAATATATTTTGAGAGATTTAAAAATTAAAACCAACCAATTGGAACATTTTCCAACAGGGAACCTTTAACGTGGGGGTCATTTGTGTACCTGTGTCGTCACACACACGCTGGGCTTCCTTAACAGGTGTGGTGTTTTCTGATGAGGAGGTGGAGCTGGCCTTCCTTGAAGGCAGTTTGTGGCTGTCCTGGGAGCTTGTGGGATCTGTGAATGCATCCTGGGTGGAGTTGGAGTCAGACAGCAACACCACCTCGCTGTCCTGACTGCGCTCTGCCAAGGACCAACAAAGGGACAACGCCAGTCATGTGAAGAGCCGTCTGGCTTAGGGACCACATACGCAACTGAAGCAAACAAGGAGGTACTGTGAAGTCAAGATGCACTTTGATCAGATTAAAAAAGCATGTTCTCTCTTGTTTTGCAGCGAAGAAAATGGTTGTTTTTTTTTACAAACAACATGTTGTCCTCGCTAGTATTACAATTTATAGGCATGCTGTTAATGCCTATATAGCTTACTGGATATCAAAATGATAAAATACATTACATTTTTCACTATTGCAATGAGGGGGGGGGGGGGGAGCACACAAAATACAATAATAGATTTAGCAAAAATGCAAAACACTATCAATGCATGACTCACACCAGGCTCAAAACATCACATGGAGAAAAGGTGTTTTTGTTGTTGTATAGAGCGCAAAACCAAAACGCCAGCATTCTTCTTAATTGCTACATTGTGCAACTTCAGCAGGAATAGTAGATTACCAAATAACAAGATTACCAGGAGTGCAAAATGGCCCTTTAGGGAAGAATCAAAACAGAAGACCTTCTAAAAGATCCTTTGTTTATTAAAACCTAGGACTACTGCAAAGGCCGTGCAAAATATGTGACTATGTAAATATACAATTAGTAGCACATATAAATGGTTAGGCCATTTTGTACATTATGAACCACATAACAATATATACAGTATCATATATAAGCAGTAGCATTGTTAAGCAACTACTGTACGCTTGATTGAATCTATAGCCTCTTAATTAACGTTTGGTGGTTATTGGAAGCAGTACCATTCAGTGAAGCCAGCCACATTGGAGACCTGGGCAGGCAGTAATCATGGTCAAACTCTGAGGAGGCTGTTGAAGATATGGGGAGCTGGCTTTAAAATAAAAAAATATTAAGAATAGTCGTTTCTCTGAATTGTTAATGAAGTGAGAGAGCGGCATTTTCTTCCACAAATCACATTCTCAATTTCAGTGTAGCATTGCTTGTACTCCCCCTTTATCACCTAGGACCTGATTCAGGCCAAAATCACAGCCAGACCATTTACTATAAAAAAATACATAGATATCAAAAAGATATGCCCTTATTTCCACCCAAATTAATTAGCATGTAACATCATGTGCTGTACCACATAATGGCTATGTGAAAATAGTGTTCCGGGTGGCTTTTATCAATAAATGAATATCAGCTGTGGCTGTGCTTTGAGTCTGAATCAGGCAGTACCATCTACTGTCCCCATGGTGTGCCTCAAACAGGGCTCAGAAGGATTGGACAGCACCGACACCCACTGACAAATGTGCCTTTGTGTCCTCTTAGATGTAAGCCTATGAGAAAACAGCTGCACATCCACATTAACTGGACGTCGTTGGAATAGTATATTCCAGTGTAGCTCTAGGAAGTGTTCATATTCCTGCTCGTTTGAACCTCAAAGAAAGAAAAGAATGAAAACGTGACCACATGTATGACAGACAATTCAGTGGGCTGTGATAAAGGATTGACTTTACCCAGTATTGGAGTCATTCACCCCATTGGATCCACATGCATAATATACATGGCAAAGCAGGTGGAAGAAGCAAGCAGGCACAGAGGTAGCAGGCAGGCAGGTAGGCAGGTAGGCAGGAATCTGGAAAGGGTGACACCACCGGGCAACATGGGCAATATGGCTGCATTGTGTGCATACTGTATTTAGAGTCATCATGGTTTACATGGGGCAATTGGAACACTTTTGGATTCCTCTGTAGAACTGAATGTACTGGACAATATAGATTTGCCAAAGGAAACGTCTTTGTTCCATGATAATGCTGATGTCATCAAACTGCAGGAAAATTCTAATCTAAAAAAAAAAAAAAATGTAAATGAGCATATTCCATCCTCTGCATATGAATGCTGTTCAGACATTATTGTCATTTAGCACATCTAAATGTGTCGTTCAGTCACAACTGTTATCACCCACTTTGAATAAAAAGCCATCAGGCAAGTTGTCCAACATTGAACTAGAGTTGCCTTGTCGATATTCCTAATGCACTGCATTTAACCGTGTAGTGTGTAATAACTGTTGTTCGGGAATTTGCCTCGTCAATGGGTTTCTTTCTCTGATTTGCATCTTAACCAATGTGCCACCTCAACTTCTGCTTAAAGCAGTTCCTCTTCAATGAGTGATTCCACTGTGAAGGTCAGACATTATGCATACGCTACATATGCAAATACAAGTGGTTGCTGGTGCAACAGTGTAATGATACCAAATCTAATTCATTACCACTAGAACTCTCTCTCCATCAATAACAGAATATTGTTATAAAAGAAATGTAAAATGGTCAATCCGCTGCAAACGTCAAGCAGGTCATTATTTAGCTGATCCACCACCGCAGGCACTGCTTGATAAATGAATGCAATGCTGGTCAGGTTTACTGTCAGAGCGAGCTGGTGGTTTCTCATGACGACGTGGTTTCCTAAAAGCTGGGGGGTTTGCTCTTTGCTGTTACGAGCTTAGGAAATGACAATAAATTGCTGAGGCTACAAGGAGAAGCAAGCGCAGAGCCAGACAGGACTGCAAACAGCAAAACAGTGTAGCTACAAGGTGATGTAGTAACAGCACGACACCAGCGCACGGCGGCCTGAATGCTCTCTCGCTGCCAAACCCAGCCTTCATACCCATGCAGGTGCTTGTTCGTGCGCACCAAAGCAGGAGCGTTAACACCAGCAGCCATATTGCCCATTTCACCACATCCCCATCACCCAGTGCACACGCAGGCTGATCATCACTGGAGCCGGAGGCATTAGCATGGTGATTAGCCCTCGGAGCACCCCCCAGTGGGTTGCCTGTGTGCGGAGCCGAGGCCCCGGAACACAGTGTCTAGGACTGGGACTGTACCATCAGCCTGCTGCTCCCCGTGCCGCTGCCACTGCTTCTTCTTCTGCTGCTGCTGCTGCCGGAGAGTTTTACATTTGGCGTAATCATGGTCGACCGGTGTGGCCGTGTAAGGAGGGGATGTCAGACCTGGAGCGGCTCTGGAGGCCAGGGAGGCTCTGAGGCCCGTGGCCACGCCCCCGGCCAGAGAGCAGCGGGTGTCCTCGTCCGTTCCCGGCGGCAGCTTCTCCCTGGAACGGCACACAGAGTTGAGCCACAACCTAACCCAGAGGTGCTTCAGCGCGCGAGCGCTAACGCAAGCTAGCCGCACCCATGTGCTCGCATATGCATCGGCTAACAACGTAGCTGAGCTAATAATAACGGTGCTACATTTTCTTGATACGTTTTAGCCTAGGAAGAGCTGTGGCGGATGGAACAATGCATTGGGCTTACTTTTCATGGGACCTGGGCATGCTGGGCATGCTCTTCTCCTCCCCCCGGGCAAAGGGACCCACGGCGGCCTCCACCAGCATGGTGAAGAAGAGCTCATGCTCCAGGTCAGGCCCGTTGGCCTGCAGCAGCTTCAGGATGGTGGCGCCCAGACGGAAATACAACTGAGAGGTGTTGGAGAGAATGCAAACACATGTGGGTCCTACAGACGTCACAGGTGGTCCTACGACCAGATTTCTCTGTGGGTTTGCTTCAGAGTAAGCGCAAAACACATGCTGTAATACTGAATGCATTACAATACGGGCAACACACAGACCTATTTATCCCAAGTGAGTGACATGTACAGTTGCAGGTATTGAGTAAGGTCATGGCTGGGCATCGTGCCCAAGAAAGCATACAGATAAACCGGGTTCGGCAGGCACGCACGTGATGCAACCAGACCCAGCCGACCACAAAAACAAAAAGGCCTAATAGAACAGCAGGTTTACCTCCAGGGCTTCCATAGCCAAGTCGGGAGGATTATGGTAGTGGATCTTCCGCGGGTACCTGGCTGCCTCCTCGTGCAGGTAGTGCGCGGCCTGCATATAGAATGAGAACACTTAAGGATCATTTAAGAAACAAAGGGCGTCTTTGAGATGAAGCGGAGGGAAAGTAGGGCGTGCGGGCGAGGACACATCGAGAGCTACGTGAGCAGACACGTTGGTTCGCGCTGCTCCCTCGCCGACCCTCGCTCTTCCAACGAGATCATCTGCCTCCGCTGATTCAATCAGAACAACAAAGCTATGACTAAGTGCGCGCTTCTACTGTGCAAAACAGCTTGAGGGAGGTGAGCTGGGGGTCAGCTATACATTTTTGGAGGTGGGTTATCTAACCGCACGCTAGCGGCTCTTGGAAAATGCCCATTGTCGTCTTAATTTTAACCCTTGAATTAAGTTTTGTTCTGGTCGCCAGGGCGGCGATGGCGGCGTGCCCTGCGCCCCGCACCTTTTTGTAGAGCTGCAGGTATTCCCGCGGCGGCTGCTTGCGCTTCTCTGCGATCTTGCCCAGCATGTAGTGAATGAGCCACTCCTCCTCGTCGCTGTCCCCATCGCAGCGGGAGGCAGCCTGGAAACACTGGGAGGCTGTCTCCAGCATGGAGTCTCTCCTCTCCTCCATCTGAGACACACACACACACACACAGGGGTGTCATGACTCATCTCCCATCAAGGGGACAGATCAAATATCTCACCAGTGAATTCACGTGTCGCACAACCGCTAGCGTGAGACATGTGAATTGTATTGATATATTTATTTATCTATCACAGCGGGTGGCAACCAACATGAGCACTCGCGATAGCACACTAGCTGGTGACACATGGGGAACACGGCAAGGTGTGTGTGTGTGTGTGTGTGTGTGTTTGGGGGTACCCTCACCTGCTTGACCACCTCCGGGGGCAGCTCGCCGCGCCACTGCTTCAGCTGGCGCGACGCAAAGGTGTGCAGGGCATAGGACATGGTGCCGTACTCGATCCACAGGGACAGGTTGGAGCAGTCTATCTCCAGGGCCCTCTTGAAGCAGCTGAGCACGGCCTGCGAGTGCTTCCAGATGGGGCCGTCGCTCTTCAGCTCGTTGGAGTTGAGCTTCTCCTGGATGCGGCTGGCCCTGGCCAACGCCATGCCGGCCCAGGAGTCAAACCTGGCACCACAACACACGGTCGCACCCAAAGGTATTGGAACAACAAGATGGAGAATTGTAATGCATTTACATGGAAGGAAAAATGGAACTCTTAAGCGGGCGTGTCACTAGCAGCATTTTGCTGTGGAGGCTGGCGTAGGCAGCGCCCAGACAGCTAAATCTACCCTGCATGTCCTGAAACAAAGTCACTTTACCCTGAAAGAGTTTGCTGCAGAAAATAAAGTTGTGACGTCAGGTTGATCGTAGGTATTTGAGAAGTAACATAATATACTTAAAATGCCCATTAACGCCCCCACAGAGAGATAGTCGTTCTGGTCTGCATAAAGGGTGCAAAGCACCAAAGATCTCAAGTGAAAATGCTGTCCACACAGTCCTCTGTTTAAAATCTCTCTCTGTCTCTCACAGTACAACTAGCACCCTGACCAAACAGGGCCAGTTAAAGCATACGCCGCTGTATGATACAGCAATCAAATGTAACAAATAATGCTCTAGCATAAAAGCACTGCGTGTAACCTGTTGGGACACACGCAGATGTCGTGCATATAGAACTTGATGGCTTTGGACTGCTCCTTGTTCTTGAAGTGGTAGTCTGCCAGAAGGTAGAAGATCTCGTCAATGATTGGGGGCGCGGGGGCGCCACCCTCAGGCAAACAAGGGGCCTAGAGCGAGACAAAAGCCAACACCATTAGAATGCATTCATGACAACAGAGGCAGCAGAAACACTGTCTCATCTACTTCACCTATACTACAGAAATAATGTATGTAATACAGTAATCTGGTCTTTGTGTTTGCTGTGTGAATGCGTGTGCCTTCGCATTAAGAAAGTATTACTTACTAAAGAGACCCACCCCCCATTCATAACACCACACTAAACAACTCACCCACCTACCTACTGCGTGATGTGTTTCTGTGAAATGTGTCATGGAATTACAACATGATGAAATATTTAGAAAACATCTGCTTGCTGTTGAACAAGCGGTGGAACAGTGTCCGTGCAGAGCATGTAATTGGTACTGCACGACAATCCACATTGAGCAATTTAGCGTGTGTGACTCATTGGTTTGCTTGGCGTTGATTGTCGTCGGCCCACACACTGACCTTTGTAGGCGTGCCCTCAATATAGGCTGCCACCTCGTCCATGGTGAGGGTTGGAGTGTCGCTTGGGGGAGCAATGCTAGAGAACCTCCTCAGCAGATTGGCCAGGTCTGCAGACACTGTGCTGGTCTTGTAGCTGTCAAACTCCGGCAGCGTCTTGGGTTTGAAATACTGGAACATGAAGAGCGCATTGCTCCACAGCAGCTCAACCTGATGGTCAAACACAGATGATGCATTATAGACATGTATGATCTCAACATTGGAACATCGGGAATGGAACATTAGGAGTGGAAGCAGTGGGCCATCCCAGATATTTGCTGTGCACTCATGTGCATTATTAATGCAGTACCATGCTGGTTCATTGGACTCATTTCGAGATTGTGCAATGCTTTCCATTCTAAAGCTATGGAAAAGAATAAGATTTAAAGAAAATGTAGACTGATTTATGCTATTAAAATATTAAATGTTATTTTTGGAGCATAGTCCTGATACATGTGTGCAGCCCCATACAAATCTTGGAGTAAATTCATATCATAAAGCAAACTTAAACTTGTCCTAGACATTCATGATCTAAAATATTTAGATTGTGTTTATTTTTTTTACATAGACCTATGACTCCATTACAACACTCAACAAGGAATTAACAACCATCTAGTGGCCAGATATATACATTACACATATACACAAGTCCAGGGAGAGGATGCAATAGGCCATAGCAAAGTGCTGTTGCAATAATGGTTACACCCAACGTGACGGAAGAATTCAATCATAATATATTCCCTGTACAGTATTCGAAAGTAAAGGATTTTACTTTGGGAATAGACCTGCTGGCTTAGATATAAGGTATATCAATTTATAAACATATGATTAAGTGAATATTAATACATTTAAGGAAATTGCATGTAGAAAATATAAATATATATATATTATACATATATAATATATATATATTTTTATATTTTGGTATATACAGTATATGGAGACGTTAAGACGTGTGTGTGTGTGTGTGTGTGAGTGACCTGTGGAGCAGAGTGGTCCTCAAGGTATCGGGCTTTGCTCTTCTTACTGGGGTAGGCATACAGGCAAAAGAAGCATTGCTCTAAGGCCATCTCCAGCTCCTCTTTGTAGGCATGTGTGTCATCTTTAGAGGAAGCGGCCAGCTCTTTTTCTAGCACTCCAACCTGCAACACACAGACCCACACACGCCACAGCAATTTATCTCCTGACCAAATCCATTTCAAATTATTATTGAATACAAAAAACACTATTTACATTTTCATGTAGCTTTTCTTTGTAACAACAACTTAACTTTAACAACAAAAGCATGCCACTCAAATCTTCACCATCACATGATTGAGTGTACTTTACTTGTAGAACAAAGCTATTCCTGTGACACCACGTTAGTCTCCGATATCTGGTGCGCACGCTTGCTGCCTTGCAGTGCTCTACGTGCTTTTAATGAAAGAGCATTGCCATATGATATATAGTGGATACCTGCAGGCTAGAAGCACTCCCAACTAAAACCACATTCAAACGACATTGTAAACTCACTCTTTCCTATGTAGGAACTCATGTTGCAGTGTGCCACACTCACGTAGAACTTGAGGAGCTTGCCGTCTGAATTGCAGCACCAGCCGCGGCGTCCCAGGTACTCATGAGCCGTGTTCAGCAGCATGAGGGAAGAAGGCAGCACGGGGGTGTCTGAGTCATCTGAGGATCAAAGTTAACACCGCCGTCAGCCGCCGTGGCAACAGGCCCGTGCTCAAACATCTCAGGAAAGTGTGTGTGTGGGGTGGGGTGGGGGGCTTAGAGACGAGGATCCCACCCACCTTCATCTTCCCCCGCAGACACGCGCTGGCGGAGAATGCCGTCAAAGGCAGCCTCCTCGTGTTTGATGACCCGATGCAGGACAATCCATGGCAACACCGACGTGAAGAAGGGCTCCTTGGGATCCTCGGAGATGGTCATGCTAAGATCGATCAGCTGGAAACACAAGAAGATGTTGGCGTTGATAGAAAAGGAGCGCAAACCCACCCTAGTACATGAAAGAACCCTTAAACCCTGTGGCCCAGGTTTTCTAGTACAATAAGGCAACCTTAAACCCTGTGGCCCAGGTTTTCTAGTACACGAAGGCAACCTTAAACACTGTGGCCCAGGTTTTCTAGTACAAGAAGGAACCCTTAAACCCTGTGGCCCAGGTTTTCTAGTACACGAAGGAAACCTTAAACCCTGTGGCCCAGGTTTTCTAGTACTAGAAGGAACCCTTAAACCCTGTGGCCCAGGTTCTCTAGTACTAGAAGGAACCCTTAAACCCTGTGGCCCAGGTTTTCTAGTACATGAAGGAACCCTTAAACACTGTGGCCCAGGTTTTCTAGTACTAGAAGGAACCCTTAAACCCTGTGGCCCAGGTTTTCTAGTACTAGAAGGAACCCTTAAACCCTGTGGCCCAGGTTTTCTAGTACATGAAGGAACCCCTAAACCCTGTGGCCCAGGTTTTCTAGTACATGAAGGAACCCCTAAACCCTGTGGCCCAGGTTTTCTAGTATACGAAGGAACCATTAAACCCTGTGGTCACATGGACGACAAAAAGGGAGACATGTTGCATATGAACGTTTCCTGGCTTGTGGTTACTGATTTGTTGGATCGTATGATTCAGCATTACGTGTCATGCTGCCTTCACTCCCATTGGTCGCCTTGCTGCATCACTTCGTATTTGCATAATTTAGACCTCTAGTTTGTTTTCCCCCCGCCTAGCTGGCTAGCAACGGCCACTTGTCTCTTGTAAAACGCCAACTCTCACTGAAAACCGGATGACATTGGCCGCTTTGTCTCCCTCGACTGTCGTCCGCGTGAACGCAGGGTAGCGCCGTTTTTGGCCAGAGCTAGCTAGGCGTGTGACCTGGATGAGGTTGTTAGCCAGTCGGGCTGTGCTGGAAAAGCGCGGGACGTTGCTGAGGAGCTGCGGGCACTGGTTGAAGCAGACCTCCATGCCGTCCAGCAGCTCTGTGATGGTGTTCACCCACTCCTCTTTGGAGGACGAGGAGCAGGAGGGGCCAGAGCTCAGCTGCTGCATGGCTTCGTTCAGGGCCACCTCAGAGCACTCTAAACACTGCTGGTGGTCCTGCTGCTTTAACAAAGAGTTCTAGCACACAGACAAGGAGTAGCACAGGTGTCAACCGCCAGGTTGTCCTAGCTAACATGAATGAGGGGTGAAAGTAACACAAATTAACGGATAAAATGTTGTAAATTAATGCGAATTTGAAAAGGGCATGGCTTTGGGCGGAAGTAACAAAAGTTGCTTGCTGCAAACAATGAATGAAAGTAACAAACATTGCATGCTGTAAATGATGGATGGATGTACCAAACTGTAATCAATAAAGTGGAAGTAACAAAAATTGTAGATAGAAAATTATCATTATAAAGTTATTTTTCAATTTAAATGAATGTATATCACCAACATTTTTGCAGTGAATAGGTTTTACTTCCACCCCTCATGAACATGCTCTACAACTGTGGCTCCAAAGTGTGGAGGCCCATGCCAGTGATCCAGGGCACAGACCAGACCAGTTACAACCGGTTATGTTATGAGATTCTGAAATGTTGTCGTGTGGCGTCACACAAGTGTGGATCGACATAGACATTATTGGTTTATGTACATTTTCTAACAAGATACTGCATTAATTTATCAATGTTGTAGGCCAAAATAAATATTTTGTAGTTTGCAATTCACTTCAAACCAAATCCTTCTTTCTGTCCTTGTTAAGTTCTTAGAATATTGGCACTTTGTGGGTACATATGCTTCTCACATGTATTACCTGGTACCAGTGTTCTGGTATATTGGATAACGTATGTTGTACAAGTATTATATAATTAAATTGTGGCACAAAAATGCTACAATCTGTTGCTATTTTTGTGACTATGGATGTATATTTGCAGGGCTTCAAACCTGCAGCAGCATGAGTTGCGCAGGCCTCTCTGGCGCTGAGCTGATGAACTCCAAAGGTTTGCTCCTGCCGCCGTAGTTGAGGGTGGGCTGCAGCACACGCACAACAGATTCAAAGTCTCCAGACTCAAAGAGACGCTGAATCTCCTCCAGAGACTGACAGCGCTCTAGAGATTTCAGCCGCTTGTCAATCTGTCCATGGGGAGACAAAGCTGTCGTTAAAACCAACAGCCACGCAGAATTGCCTGAGGAACCCCATGGCTTTTTGTCTAGTTTCTTTCTCCAATATACATTTAGTGTGGTAGAGATTGCCTGAACTCTTTTAATGTGTATAACCATGGATCAAGTAAGAGATCTGAGAGTTCTTTCACAAGACTAACCTCCTCCACTGAAATTGCCGCATCTACTCGTAGGTTAGGCAAGTTGATGGTGTAATGCTTTCCTTCAGGAGTCTTCGGCTTGCTCTGCAACAGGCCTATACAGACGTCATAGCTCTCCAGGGCCTGTTCCATGTCGCACTAGCACAACACAGCACAAATGTTCACGTGAAGCCCTCACAGAGCCACCCTGACCCAGTGGGGCACAAACCCACAGCAGACACGGGAGCTCTTACCTGCACGGCCAAGTACCGCGCCTTGAGCCAATAGACGCGCACCATAACATCCAGCCAGTCATCCTCAAAGAGATCCCTCTGGGACGCACCCATGGCCAGCATGAACAGATCTGTGTGGAAGTGCTGCCCGGGGAACTCTGTGTCAAACGCATCACCACCCTGGCTGACGCTGCTCCTCCTTGGAGACACTAGTGAAGACACACGCTTTATAGCACTTGTACTGATTTTAACACTGAACCCTTGGCAAAGTAGAAACACATACCAGCTTTTCCTTTGCTGTGTGACCAGTCCTCTAACTGGAGCTCCATACATGCCAAAGTCATTGCCAGCATCTCCTGTGGATGTAACCAAAGTAATGACTGAATCGACTGTGGGGACAATGGGATGCTCGACGAGGGCATCTTCCAACTCTGGGTGTAAAATAACATTCAACGCCCTAATTGCAAGTAATTGGTTATTCTTCTGAAAATTCTCCTGAGAGTTATTGTGAGAATTATTAAAACAATATTTAAAATGTAATGTAGGTGGTATTTTTTGCATATTACAGTTGTAAAAAAACTAAGAATAATGTTCTTTATCTGTTTTAGCGCTGATGCATTAATCACCAAGCAACCAAAAACAGTACAAATGTAAATAACATGTTCGCTAAAATACTGTATTACAAGCAACCAGACTACCTTTGACAGCCACTCCTGCGCTACATAAGGAGATAGGCTAACAGTTATGTGCAACATGTTTGTAAAAATTACTGTATAACTGATGACATTTGATTCCTTTTGAAAAGGGATGGTGTGAACAGAAAGGTTCTGCACCCGAATGTGCTGGTTGCTGCAGTCGCGAAGCAACGGGTTGGGAAGGCCAGTGCTGTGCTTCCTCCACGCCTGATAGACCTCCAGAACCACGTCAGAGAGCCCACGGGGCCACTCCACCATGAACCTCTGACCCACTGCTTTCAGATAGCGCAGCATCAGGTCTAGTATACCGCCATTGCTCATATTGTTGAACAGGAAGCCGTGGACGTCCAGTTGCTCTGCAAGAGAGTAAATGGCTTGTTTATTACCAATGGAATATTTAATAGGCAAAACGCCTGTGGGGTGTGACAGTTAAGAAACGCATCAATGTGGCACTACCTTACCAGATTCCATGTATTCGTTTGAATCCACAGGCGTACAACTCCCATGGTGTGCATCGTCCTTGACCTCACCATGTGTCTCCAGATTACTCAGGCTCTCGTCGTCGTCCTCGGGGTCAAACTTCTTCAGCCTGAGAGCCAGACGAGTGACTGTTACAAAACACAGCTAACTGCACAAGCAGATGGCGGATTTTTCTCAAAGCTACCTGGAAGGCAGATATTTGAACAGCAGCTCCTGGAAGTCGACCTTCTCCTCCTTCTTGCACTTTGTATTTCGGACACGCGCAGACCGTCTCTTGGCTGTCTCCCCACTGTCCTCTATCACACGTTTCCTCTTGGGTGCTTTTTTCACCTTGTCTGCCAGCGATGTGTCCATAGCTGGCAAGATAACGAGGGCACCCACTCACTCAAGTCACAGGGCAGCTAGTGCAACATTATAGTGTGTGTGTGTATGTATGTATATATATATATATATAATATAATATAATATTACCACCACCTACATCAACTTGTGGAAAGTACAGGCTGTGTCGTGGTAGCTGGGATATCTTGTCATAGTGCACAGTATGACTGCATTTTTTATTGTTATGTTATTGTACACGCTGCGATAGCAACACTACAAAGCAGGTGCAGAGACACTGGTGTTGTCACAATACAAACATTTTTGTTTCAACACTGAAACATGACTTTCAATATCGGGAGATATTGAAGAATCGGAGATGGTAAGAATAGGAAACACAAGACGAGAAACACAAGCAGAGTGTTTACGTTGGATGTGTGTTTGTGGTTATTTGAAATTAAATACAGATTTAATTATTAATTTGGGATAAGTTATCACTGTGTGCCAGGAGGAAGATGTAACCATCAGACTTTATATTTTCAGGCAGATATCACTTATTAAACAGCACTTAATAAGACTCAATACACCTCGACGTACTCTACTGAGCACATTTTATAGTCTCGTTCTGTCACATTATCTCATGAAAGCTGCAGTGTGCTAAAGGAAACGGCACGCTCACGCCAAATTCAAACAGGAAATACTGTCCTTCATAAAGTACTGATACTAATAGAAGTATGTATCTTACCATGTTTAACAGCAGAGTATCGCAGTACCGTTTCAGTTGGGGCATACCGTGCAACACTATGAGACAGCATTGTACCTACACTGGGTCAATCTTAGTCTAGGCAAAGGTGAAGCGTAGAAAAGCCAACCACCCACCAACAGGGGGAGCCGTTGTGGTGATCTCCACAGTGGTGTGACTGGATGTGAACTCAGCCAGCGTGATGGGCTGGGAGAGGGCTGGCGACTCAGGGATGGGGACTGGGGGCAGGGAGGCGCTAGGGCTGGGAGCGCTGACCGGCACTGCGCTGACCGGGCTGCTGGGTGGGGGCAGGTTCTGGAAGCAGGCGGGGTCGCGGTACTCGGACAGGTCCACCCTGTGGCCCAGACTGGGGCGTGGCGGCTCACACGTGGTCTGGTGCCTGTACATGGCCAGGAGGCTCTCACCAACATGCTTCCACCTGATGGAAAACACGTGGTTGCTATGCTGCAGCGCATGCTGTTTAGACAAAACAACAACCCTGAAGGACTAAATGTGCTAGCGAACATACGGAGGAGGAAATATGCCTTGGTCTTTAAGGCCAAACTCAACAGAGAACCTCTTGGCTGCAGACATTTATATATAGTGTAGATCTCAAAATATATAAGTGTATTGACAGCCCACAGAAACAGTACTTTTTTAAGTGTTATTAAACATTCAACCCTTAAGAGAGTCACTCACGTGAAAGAGCGTATATTCTGAACCAAGACCAGGTCAGGCTTGGGTTCACAAGCAGCAAGAGCCTGCCTCCGCTTCCGGAGCTCCAGTGCTTCCTGCACAATGGAGTTGCTCTCCTCTTCCTCCACGTCCACATAGTGGATGGACATGTCACTGCAAACGCAACAGAGAACGGTTCACTGGCGTGGAATCATACAACAACTGTGGTTGTGGAAAATAGGTTGATAAGAGACGTTCACCATTTCATGAACCATTTCATAGTGTCCCTCTTCAGACAGGGCTGCTGCTCAAAGATCTTTTCCTTTAACACTAGGCCTTTGGTGTAACAGTGATCCTTCTCAAGGGCTTTGGAGATGAAATACAAACAGCCTGGAGAACAGAAAAGAGCAGTGTGTCAAGTGTTGAACCTGTGTTAAGACGCCCAACCCAACCTATTTACAGTATATACAGTGTCTCACAAAAGTGAGTACACCCCGCACATATTTGCAAATATGTGAGCATATCTTTTCATGTGACAACAATGAAGAAATTACACTTTTCTGCAATGTAAAGT
>JAODLL010066591.1:0-17250 GCA_026546735.1 Forbesichthys agassizii
ACTCTGAGATATCTTAAGTAGGAAAAGATGGAGCAAAGAATTAGGGGGGATTTATAGAGGTCTTTTGCTTCCAGGGTTCAGTAGCTCTTTGTGTGTAGTGCAAAAGGTCTGCATTGATTTATTCACCGCCCGTCGGAATTTAAATAACCACTATTTGTTTTACATCTACCTCTTTGAAGAATCAGTCTTCTTTCTCCTCTCTCTCTCTCTCTCTCTCTCTCTCTCTCTTCCCTCTGGCTGCTTTCTAGCCGTAGGAGCGGACATAATCTGTGTTCACTTTAACAACTTGTGGCGTTTTCCAGGCAGGGATTTGCTCCTGCGCCTGTGATCACAGCAGGCGTGGAACTTCAACACGGAGCTTTTCTACAAAGAAACATATATTCTCTTCTTTTGTATTTTGGGGAGATTCTTCTTCTTCTGCCCCCGCTCCTCTTTGCATGTCAAGGTCTCGAGGTTTAGCTCTCCTCAAGTCAATTACAGAGGGTGAGTGCACACACAGGGCTGGCATCGCGATCCCACCATAAACCCTCTAACATCTGTATAGAGACGCAAATTACTTACATTATAGCCTCACACAGTCTCTCTCATCTGCCCTGTAGCCATAGGAACCAAGTGTGTGTGCGTGCGTGTGTGTGTGTGCGTGTGTGGCCTGGCTACTATTCACACCCCACCCCGCCCTGGTTTGTTACTAAGCCAGTAAGGTGACCATGTTTTAATAACAGCACTTCACCACTACAGTATATGTACACACGCGCACATACGCACACATACGCACACATGTGCACGCACACACACACACACCCCAGGTGGGTCACAGCTGTTGAGTGATACACTCTTAGGTTTGCTCTCAGAATAACAGCGTTGACACGGGGAGACAAACAGAGCTAGGTGCAAATGAATGCATCCCTCGCCGCTTTGATTTAGCGCCGGCGGCCCCTGTTGAGCTTCCTTGAGAGAATAGTGTCACGGCTCCATACACACCCATAGCCTGTGTTTCCTGGTTCCCCAGCCCTCATGTTGATTATATATTACTTTCACGTGTTCCTCATTATTCCCTGTCCAACGGCTTGTGTTTCTTTAAAGGTATTGTCAGCTATTGCAAGCTAATATGTAAGCTAATACACTTCTCACATGTCGCTAGCTTAGCCCTGGCTCCGTAAGTAGGAGCATAAACAAAGTGGCGAACACTACGCTTTGGTTCACAGTGCATTTCGACGTGTTAGACGCCACAGCGGAGCGAAGTTAGCAAGAATGACTGACCCTGCCTTTAAGCCTTGTGTTCTTCATCGATCTTTGTTGGTTCATTGTCATTGGTTCAGTTTCTATTCGTGCAGCATGCCATGCTGTGACCCTGTTCCGTTTGACCCCTGGAACTTACCTTGTTGTGCGTTTGAGTCCATCCTGTCTGCGAACCGTGACAAATAGCCCACGTTATTTAATTTGTTCTCTACCTCTCTTTCCTTCACACTCCCACAAAGCCCCGCAGGACAAATTGTACCTCTGCGTTATGAGCCGAGCTGTTTCCCTTCTGTCAGCGATGGTGAGGAGGCCCCCAATCCCTGTGGCGCCCCCTATAGTTTATAGCTCACATAGGTAAGGAATCAGGCGGTGTCTCCCTATCGTGTCTCCATATGGGGAGTTCACGTTGTCTTTGTGAACGCCATTGGTGGGAGTGTGTAAACACGCTGTGTCTGAGGAGGAGGGCGTCTGGGATGGAATTAGTGGGTTTTTAGGGAGAAAAAGTAGAGTAGGATTTTCCATTGTGGGAACACATGGTGGCCTTAATACGGTGTAATGAGATCTGAGGGGGATCGCAAGTGTGAAGGGGCTGCATGCCCACGCCGCCGGCAGGCTTTATGGGCTGAGAGAGGGACGAGATCAACCTGGAACCACGGGAGCCAAAGCAACGCGTGTGTGTGTGCACTTGGTAATGTGTATATGTGTGTGCATAGGTGTGTATTTGTGCGTGTGCGAGTTGTAATGTGTGTGTATGTGTGTGTGTAGCAGGGAAGAAACACCTGTCCTTCTTAATCAAACCAGCAGAAACTCAGTGTACCCCAGGAGGGGAGATCTTTGGACCTGTACCCCTCATTACCCCAGGAGGGGAGACCTCTGGACCTGTACCCCTCATTACCCCAGGAGGGGAGACTTCTGGACCTGTACCCCTCAGTGTACACCAGGAGGAAAGACCTCTGGACCTGTACCCCTCAGTGTACCCCAGGAGGGGAGACCTCTGGACCTGTATCCCTCAGTGTACCCCAGGAGGGGAGACCTCTGGACCTGTACCCCTCAGTGTACCCCAGGAGGGGAGACCTCTGGACCTGTATCCCTCAGTGTACCCCAGGAAGGGAGACCTCTGGACCTGTACCCCTCAGTGTACCCCAGGAGGGGAGACCACTGGACCTGTACCCCTCAGTGTACCCCAGGAGGAAAGACCTCTGGACCTGTACCCCTCAGTGTACCCCAGGAGGGGAGACCACTGGACCTGTACCCCTCAGTACCCCAGGAGGGGAGACCTCTGGACCTGTACCCCTCATTACTCAGGAGGGACAACCTCTGGACCTGTACCCCTCAGTGTACCCCAGGAGAGGGGACCACCTCGCTGCAGATGCCAGTGAGGCAGTGAGACAGCTTGCTAACACTGAACAGGCACGGAGGAATGCATGATTCACACACGTGCACATACCGGGGGAGTGCGCAGGCCCACACACAACCATGTTGAGAGAGCGTAGCTCACTCTAGACAGCCTCCTGCCTGCTCCCGGCTACGTGCCAGGTCAGAGCAGCCCTGCAACACACAAGCACACACACACAGTCCAAGCCTACTGCTAAATGATGATTCAAGTGACACTATATATACTTTCTGACATTAGAGTGCCAGCATCGCAGACTTAAACAACTGATGTGGGCCACACACACACCTGTGGCTGGTAGCGATGACTCGTTTGCAAAGGATTCGCACAAAATGAACAAATGTTTTTACTGACTCGAGACTCGTGATTCCTTTGCTGTCAGACTATGTTTCTTTTGAGTCTTGGATTCTTGTAGAGTGCTGCTGCAGCACGGATCGCTAAATAAGCACGACAAGCGATATTGTTGCTAACACAGCTGCACACTAAATTGGCTTCCAATACTGTGCTCTTTGAATCAGACTGCAATTTGAGAGAATATAATATTTCATTCATTGTTCTCCACCGGAAAGGTCTGGATCTTTGAGTCTGAGTCTTTGAGTCAAAATAATAAAATGATCTCGTGACACCAGCTTGAGCAACAGAAGAACCAAAATAAATCACTAGTGGCTGGCCTGGCTATGTAAAACAAAGAACAGGAGCTCGAGTTACAACACACGCAGAATGTGATGTCATTATCTGCTCAGGTGCCATATCACTCCACTATATATTACTGCTATAAAATAGAACTGCTAACGTGTAAAAGATATTGGACCTTTAGCTCAACAGACGGCACAGGGTTGCGCCACACTCAGAGGAACATACAACTGTCTTTGTCCTGTGACAAATGGGGCCGATGGATTCATAAACAGGTTCTGTGCTGCAACTTCATCATACCAAGGGTGGGATTGAAAGAAAAGAAGAATAAAAAGTCTGTTACTGTCGTTGGCCGGGGCTCCGTGGCACTGCAAGAACACGCTTACACAAATCACCTTAAAAAGGCTTCTTGGGCTTTTAAAGCTGAGCCGAGATCCATAAAGTATCTGGACAATAATCACATCTGGCCAGTAAGTAACAGCAATGGTTTTTGCAACTCGTTTTTGGGGAGCATAAATTTCACCCTCAAGACAGACAAACAACAGCCTTCTGAGTGGAGTGTCAAAGCCTGTAAAATGTGAATGCCTTTTCAACAGGTCATCCATTGGCACAGGGTTTGATATTCCCATTTCCAGATTTTTCACAGCCAATTCCAGGCTCAAGCGTGGCAATTCCATTGCACTGCCTTGCATAAATCTTAATTTGGGAGTCCGTTTTAGGATTTGTATTTTACTTACTGAAATGGAGATTAGGATTAGAAAGTGGTTCTCTGAAGCGCTATGACTTGAACTACAAAGGCAGTAAATTCAAGGGCAATGTGACAATAACAAGGATTTTACTGGAACAAACAATGTGTGGTGTATATGTTGTATCAATTGATGTCTATAGGGTGAATGCTTCAGAGTGAGCTTCAACTGAAACATGGTTTCAACCACAATTCCAGACACAAATGGAGTGTCGCTTAAAAACAATTAATTTAGCACATATCAAAACAAAAGGGGAAATATGTCATTGTCACCAGTAAGCAGGGCTGTGAAGGGACAGTGTTTTCCGTGGGTCCTTCAGAGGGGCCCCAACACAGACCAGAAGGCATGAAACATGTCAGGCATTCACACACACACACACACACACACATCCCTCCTCTCCCATAAGCCTCACTGCTTCTCTTGAGGATTATCAAGCTGTGGCACTATTTTCCCTGATACCTGAGACACTAAACATATGTAGGGAACTAGAAAACAAGGGAATAGGGAAAAGGCCTCGCTCAGCTTCAGACATTTGCATCTCTGCTTTTAATATGGCCCCAGAGCGCCTGTTCCCTCCTTCTCTTCCTGTTCCTGTTCCATTTCTCTTTTCCTCTTTGACGGTAAAGAGCTATCAGCTAACACCTGACATGGCGTACGCAGGCCCGGCAACAGAAAAGAGCAGGCTGTCTGAGATAAAACAGGCGCAGAGGGGTGTTTCCTCTCTCCCAGCCCCCCTCGGTGAGTTCCTACATGGCGAGAAGAACCGTGTCTGGAAAGGAACCGCCTTTGGGTCTCATTCCAGACAATGACTGAATCGTTGTGTCTCCCTCAAATGCCAGTTCCTCTCTGGATCTTCAACAGTCACGTCAAATTGCTTGTTGTTTCCGGAGCTCCTTGTCATGGAAGTTGCAGCACCAGAACTCCATCTGGATGTGTTCATGGAGGATGCAATTATTGTCTAGTGTGGTTAAGGACAGGCGTAAAGGTACACTCTTGAACGTGCAAGAGATTGGAATTCATACAAAAATAATGTCCAACTCCTTTCCTCTCCTGTCTTCATACTGTATTTATCTCCTGAGAAATAAACGCACTTCTAAACCCAGATCATATTCCCAGCCTTTTATTAGAACGTTACATTTTTAAACCAGGTGAAACAACAAACTAGTTTCCACTAAATCTAGTGCTGGGCAAAAGAAACAAATCATTTTAGACTCGGATTGGTAAAGAGTCTACAGTAGTAAGTACTGTTTTTCCTCACGCTCCTTTTACAACAAAGCTACTGAGATTTTTTGAGTTTGTTTCAATGTCAAATGTGTTAGAAAAACACAACTAAATGTAGCTGCTAAAGCAAAATAACATAGCTCATACTTTTTTATCTGTATCAAATCATCCCTAAACATGTATTGTTTTTTCAGGAGTTCCTATATAGATATGGTAAGATAGCGTCATTTTTCTCTGACCCGAATCAACACCATAACAACGGGAATTGTTGTCGCTGGACTCGGAAGTTACGTGGTTACACAGCTCGAAAGACAAAATAGCTTGGAACCCGAAAAACTACTGACTAGTGCTAACCCCAAATGAAGGAATCAACAACATGAATCAGATTCAGCGCCACTTATACTCAAGTAAATTAAGGTAATTATAATTAATTATTATATAATTAATATGGTGTTTGAATACAAATTAGACAATGTCTTTGTTATTACACCGTTACTAAATACTAGGTTATACAATAGTGCTTGTCCTGTTTTCATTGTGGATGGTGGCTGAATCCTGTAACCTTTTAGGATTTTCTTAAGGAACACAATAGATTTGTGTAAAGCAATATTGCAATAAAGTCTGGTGTGTTGAGTGTACTGTGTTGGAGGTCTAACTTGAGGGGGGGTTTTCTGGGCTAAGCTGTGTTGTCCTTTCTACACAGAGTCGACCGTGTACATTTGGACAAGGATGAATTAGACTATTATTAATTGTTCGGAATGCAGGTCAGTGGCGCCATAAATAACCTCCGACTGACTGACAGAGTCTAACCAGAAAAACAGGCAGGGGTTGGGGGCCGGTGGGCAGGTGGTGAACTTTAAGAATTTTGCATTTATTCTGGTGGAAGGATAATATTACTTTGGACCAATTTCCATTTTTATTTTTTTATTTTTGAGGAATCTCTCAACCATAATATTTAGATACACAATATTTATTAGTGAGAATGGGGTCCAGAGGAATGGCCATAAGCTTGAATCCGTGATCATGTACGTATGGACCACATTGTCAACAAAGCTATACCTGTAGATACTTTGTAGCTGTAGAATATCTAGGCATTTATGATTAATGTGCATAATTCATACCATAATCCCCTCAATGGGAACTTAAATCATGCTGTGATAACTCAAATAAAAATGTGTTCCACAATTAAAGTAACATATACATGTAATATTTTGTCAAAGCTTTTAGAATCAAACACACCAGACCGCTATGTTAGAAGGACTTTCTTGTTCCTGTTAGGGTTTTTGAGCCACATATGTGATCATATGGAATTAACATTTAAAAAGCACCTGTGAAATTTATACACTAACAAAGCCTTAGTGTTGTTTGCTTCTACCCACTCCTGGGACAGCTTTAGTTTTGTTTTTCCCACCCAGCATGGCAAACAGAGAGGGTCTGTGTGACATCAAAGGCCTACAATGCCCTTAGGCTCACAGGGGCCAAAGTATTTTGGAGCAGAAGTCATGGTATATCACATTTAACCCCATCTAATTTCCAACCACACCTTCCTAATGTGCATCTGAAGATGCCACATTTTAATTGTTTACAGGTCAACCAGTCCACACTCGAATAACACTGTTTATGACATGAACTCATTCACTTAACAGCAAGGGACCACTGAGCACAGAGGCACAAACAAACCCATTTGTTTACTTAGTTCAAGCAATGATTTGTATGTCTGCCCTTGGCCGGCTCAAGTTAAATATGAGGTCAGTGTATTTTGAATCAGCCAACCTCCATCTCAATAGGCCTTGAACTGTGACAGGGCTTCCCATGCCACACGCTACGGTAGGAAGCAAATAAACAAACAACACTCCCTTTCACCCCAAGGTACTCATCACTCCACCTTATTTAGTAAAGGACGATTACAGCTTTAATAGCCGTGAGAAGAGAAAGTCAGTGGCCGCCCTGCGTCAAAACATTTGTACAGCGTGAAGAAAGGCCACAAAGATTTACCCGTGGTCTGTCCAGAAAGCATTTGCTATTATTTTAGTCATCAGCTACCTTGCCTGAGGCAAAGGAGTCAGCCTTTCCCAGACAGTGGAAGCATTTACTGCAGTTCACACTGTGTATTACATTGTTATGTTTGAGCATCTGAATGATTCATGGTGAAGAGCTAGATGGAGATTCCTATATGATGACTGACACTAATCTGGTGGTACACGCTGTTACATAGCCTGGTTATTGATTAGCCAGGCTAGCATGTTGCCACAGCGCTTCTGTAGTGGCAGTGTGCTATATCTGGCCAGAACATTATGCATGCAGTGCTTTGGTGTAAGAGCCCGGTGGCGTTAGTCTTCTTAGAGTAGCGCCAGTCTCTAAGAGCGAGAAGCAAGCGAGGAGAGCGTGTGTAAGACACTCAACACTTTTACATTTTCATTTACGCCATTTGGCAGACGCTTTTATCCAAAGCGACTTGCATGTAGTACATTTGTTAATAGCTGGACAGGTCATACACCAGCAACTGTAAGCAAACACAATTCTATTACACTGCAAAAAATGGCTCTTCAAAAATAAGTAAAAATATTATGAATGCAAAGTCATATTTGCTCATAATAAATAAATACATCTGACAATGGAACAATGGATTTCTTGAAATCAGACATTATATCTGGATAGAAGAGCTCTTGTTAGGTAATTGTGTCTTACATTAAGTGTAGTTAGATATTTTTACTAGAAATTAGACAAATAGTCGGCTGGCCGACTGGCAATGCCACCGTTACGAGGCATCAAGACTCGCTCATCAAAGTCTCGCCTTTTCTCCGTCTTGGTACCACAGTGGTGGAACGAGCTTTCAGCAACAGTCCGAACTGCAGAAACCCTGCCCATCTTCCGAAAGAGATTCAAGACACATCTCTTCACAATCCACCTTGGTACCTTGACAAGCGACCTCGCCACTTCTAAGCACTCCTAATGAAGTCCTGCACTTACTTCTGGTGCTCTTATCTCACTATTTATATATATATATTTTAATTTAAAAAACTAGGCAATTACCTATTACACTTTATGTTTGACTATGTGGTAATGGGTATAATGACATTATGCTGCATTTTTTTCTATTTAAAATATTGTTTGCTTATAATTGCTGGTATAAGACCTGTCCAACTGCTGACAAATGTACTACATGTAAGTCGCTTTGGATAAAAGCGTCTGCCAAATGGCGTAAATGTAAATACACTTGGTAAGATTCAGCTTTTTTGTAGTGTAGAATAGTTCCAGCATCGCGTCATCGTGATTCCTACTATGCCAATATCATGAAATAAACAAACATAGCTACAGATGGAAGATCATAGAAAAGATACGAGCATTGAGACACTAGAGATAGGACACATTATGGGAGGGGCACGCCCTGTGTGGTTGACTACAATGTTTATGTAATGCTGGATCTACAAGTAGGGAAATGTAATAGATTACTGCAGCAACTATTGACTTGACTGAAACCAGTGGTGGAACTGGGATGGAACAAATGTTCTGCAAGATATCTGTCAAGTGCTCCTGTCTGATAGATACACACACACACAAACAATTCCCAGAATCCACCAGCAGTTGGAGGCATGCATAATGAGTCTGTGATTGCAAATGGTAAATCTATTAAGGCGCACACAGCACTGTAAAAATAATCACATCCTTCTAAAGCCACTTCTTAGTGAAATAGTTTCCCCGTTGTTATGCTCATGTGAGATGAGCTACAAATGTTTACAACAAATTGCTTTAGATGTCTCCAGAACCACAGCCGTATAACTAAATGTCTTTGACAGGTATAGCAACTAAAGGATTCCTAGGGTTAAAATGACCGTGAAATGTTTTTACAGTAGTCTCTTAGGGTTGATTGAAGTAATTAGAGGACATTTAACTAGCAATCCATCAGTGTTAAGATGACAATGCAGGAACTGAATTCCACGCCATGAGATTGGCAGCGGCAGACTAATTATTGTTAAAGACATCAAAATTGGGGGTTAAGTGGGCTGTGCTATATATTTCATTAACTGTTTTTAATTAAGCATCCTCAGATGGAGATTTTTACATGCAATGCACTGAGCAAATGAGCAGATCGTGAACAACTTAAAACGCAATGTGAAAACAATGTTCAGTATTTTCATTTTTAATGCCACAATAAAGAGAAGGTCACTTTATTGTTAACAGTCCCGGTTTATCATCTGTTCCAAAGTTTTCTGATTTTGGGTCTTAGCAGGCATGTGGCGTTGCCCCGGCTTTCATATGTGGGTCCTGAGTCACACGTCCGTACAGTAGCCGAGCTCTGGTGGCTAGCAGCCATCAGTAGCCAGCTAGCCAATGGTCACTTCAACAGGCTGTGCTTACCCCTGAGATGTTTTATTTCACAATCTAAGCTCAAACGCTTCAGGGACAGGGCGTGTTCAAGGGCTGCCCCCGCCCCCAGGCTCCAGTGTTCTGACGACTTATGCTGCCTTAATTGTAAAAAAATGCTACCGTAGCACTGTGAAAAATGCTACCTTGTGTGTTCCCATTTCCAATTTCCCATATGTGCAGTGTAATAAAAACAGCTCCTTATTGTTGCGTACATTGCACACATGGATCCGTGCCTACGTTAAATGTAATTACAAATTACAGATATTCCCAAACAATCTTTTCATGTTTAATGGTGGCAAAGGTTAACATACTGTATATGTTAATACTCATAAAACATGCAAATGTTAATGACAACCTGGCAAAGATATATTGCTAATCGAATCAAATTTAAAAAAGACGCAAAAAGCCCTTTAAAGATGAAATACAGTAGCCTACTAGCTAGAAATCCAGATGACGGCAGTACAACATTATGGCTGTGTTTCAAGCAGAACACAATAACGGATGTGTGCATGCACACAGTATGTCGAGGTAGGACAATCTGACATGTCAAGACACCAGAGCTCCATCCCCCAAACCATCCGTGACTCTGAGACCATCTCCATTTTTGTTCACACCTTCCTTCCTTCCTTTCAAACACCTCAAGACTCACCGGTTTGACTTATCAAAGTCAGCCCTTGTTTTCTGTCTATTTGCCCACTGTATTATGTTTCTATATTTCTGTTTGTTACAGTATGTTTAACTTTATAAAGCACCTTACTGTCCCTGAAATGCGCTATATAAATACAGTGTATCATCACCACCACCACCACCATCATCATCATCATCGTATGTCATCACAGTAGCTAGTGAGAATAACAGCTGACCAGTCCCCAAACTTAAAGTTAGAGCTCCTACGAATGGATATCAGATATACTGGGAAATATAACAGGCCGGAGCCTTTCAAACAAATGTGCCTGTGTGCTGAAAGACAAATCTGTTTTGTTGATACGGGGGCTTTGTTTTGACACCCTTCCGTTTGGATTTGAGGACTGTTTCTAACACAAGGTCATCCCAGGATTGACATTGTGTTGTTGAGCGTGTGAGAAGTTTGGCCGAAGTAAAGGAGCTGGAACGAATCAAACCCTTTGACGTTTGCCCTTCTGGGCAGCCAAGTTGTCTTGGTCGCATGTGAACACTCAGAATACTGACGTCAAACAGAGTTTTGGAATTGTAAAAAATATGAAGTCAAAAAGAGAATAGAGAATTTTAAATCGGAGGCTCTCTTGGCCTTATTAATAAGCTACAACGCCCTTTCATGTCTCGATGACTTCCAGGTTATGTACATCACTGTATAGATATGCACGTGTTACACACACACATACAATACTGTAGCTAGGCTAAACGTATTGGTTCTTTTAATGGTGTTGTTGATGTTGAAATCTATTTCTGAAAATGACATGGCCCATCTTTAACTAATTATTCAATCTTCATTCTGAGAGGAGAAAACAGGTTTGATCGGGCTTGTTAACAGATGTCTGCCAGCTATCCTAATCACTCCCTGGGTTATGGTGTATTAGTTTTCACACTTTGCACAGCACACTCATTTGAGCGTGTCTCCATATATCTCATCTTCAAAGCGCATGATGAGAACCAGTTTTAAATGCTTTGCTTGGCCCTCTTTCACAGAACTGCAGTTCCGAAGCCTTCTCCTAATCTGTTTCCCGTGACGCTATGGCACAAATCAGGAGAATATCAGCCTTGTGGGGTGCGGGTCATTTCTGGTTGAGAGATTACAAGCACATTCTACGTGAGACTAGATAAACCCATACTGAGTTCTCATTAATTCTCAGTGGGTTCCATTGGAAACATGCTCTTTGGCTCTACATAGCATCCACAGTGGGGAGCTCTGTGGAGCAACATCTCCATGGCTCTACAAGCATCCACAGTGGGGAGCTCTATGGAGCAACAGGGTACACAAGCAGCCACGAATGGCCTCAATGTAGCTTCCAGATTAAGATTAGGTCTGATAAGACTTGTCTTGGGGCTACAGCATAACGACAGGCCACAGCAGGCACCCGAACCGTCCGTTTCTATGCTGTAAATCTGATCTCAGAGCCTGCTCCCCTGGGGCTTTAAAGAAAGAGTCCCCGTAAGCCAGGCCACTGTTAACAAAGCTAACGTGAGCCCGTACATAGCTTGTCTGTCTGTCTGTCTGTCCGTGTGCCTTGACTCCATTGCCCTTGTCTATATCCAACCCTCAGCGAATTGAGAGTCTCCACTTGTGACTTGAAGTAGCGAAGGGGCCGCAAGATTCTTCTTCTGGGATCAAGGAGGGAGGTCATGTGGCTGTATTGATGTAGGTGACCCCTGACCCCCCGCCTTCAGAGGAGGGCGTGGTGCCATTCAGCTCATGGCAGCATGTGTCCACGCTCTGACCCCAAACCGAAGCGCTAATAGCGCTAAGGTCTCTAGCAAGAAGCGCTCCTTAAGGAGCGTACCCAGTACGAGAAGCCTGCGGGACTTTGGCCCCGTGGAGCCAAACTCCCTTCTCAAGACATGACATACAGCTCTGGATGAGAACAATTATGCTCTGCTTCAAAGATAGTGCCACTTTTTTTCTCTTTTTCCCCACCAATAGGAATGAAGGAAACAGAACGTAAGTAGCTGAACTAGGACTAAAATGTAAACACTTGATTTTTAACAGGATGGGAAATAGCAATAGAAATAGTTGCATGAAGTTTTTCCTCAGGGCACTATGAGATTGACTTGGCAGTCCCTGTTGTCCTTGGCAGAAGGATTTGCATTCAAGTGAATGTTAGTTTGCTTTTTTTCTCCAACAGAGCGTTGACTTGAGAGTATTATTACTATCTACCCGCCAAATATAATCAGAGCCGAGCTGCATACTGTATACAATATGGGTAGTTTAACCCATGTAACCTACAGTATGCATTTACAAAGAAAATGGCGCAAGGTAATTGGCCTTGCATTTGATATGCGTGTGAAAACAGAAATGTATATACTGTAGTTAATCCATTAATTTCACATTACTCATCTAAAACCCCTCTGGCAATGTTGCAGTAGCATTTTTAAGTAATAATCCACTCTAAAAGGAAACAGAGCGCTTAAAAAAACAAACACTTTAGAGACACAAGGGCACACATAACCATTATGCCATTTTATAGGATGATTTCAATATTCTGCAGGCCTTCCAGTCTTATCCGTTGTGCTCGACTGTCATTGTTAGCAAGGGAGAACATTCTTTCCCTCCCTGATTTATGGCACATCATTTCTACCGTACAATTAGGACCCGTAAATTTGTTTCGATGACACTGAGCGGTCTTGTCGGCGCACAGTTTAGTCACACGCCACGCCTCAGGCGCCGCCTCTGTGCAGTTTAACGGCAACAGACAGACACACTGTGGACGTGATGGCGCGTTGGACTCGGCCACCTCCACCGCCTGTCAGGGGTAAACGAGTCACAGCAGCCTCGCACCAGAGTCGAACCTTGGGAGTTGTGGAATGTCCACCGTGCCCTTCCTGGCCAGTGCTAACTGATCCAGGTCTGATTTGCAATGACAAGGACCCCATTTTAACATCTTTTTTTACAATTTCAGTTTAAAATAATTTGTGTTTCTTCACCAGTGATAGTTCACTGTAAGCCCCGCTGTTATGTACACTATAATACATGAGAAAGCACCTTTCCAAACCTAGAATAAGCAAAGGCAGAAAATAACTCAAGTCAGAGATCATACATCCATTGTACACTATATGAATTGACCTTTACTTTGACCAGCTCATGTCACGGCTTTGAGCCGCGTTCAGAAACCTCGGAGAACCATAACAAAGATCTGAGAGCATGGAAATGTTTGAGTCTTCTGTCTAATATGGTTAAACACCTGATGATTAGATCCTGCAACAGTCTTCCATATTCAGGCTGTTGTTGTTCAGGCAGTGATGGCTATAGCCTGCATGTGACCCTTGTTCTCATCAGAGCTAGCTAAATAGTGCTTTGCTAAACGTCAGCTCTGATCGTTCCAGCTAACTGTAAAAAAGCAACAACTATCCTGTTGATCTGAATATGTTATGAAACAGCCAATCTATCCCAAGGCCAGGCGCATGGGGTGAGATAATAAAGATTAAATAAGGTTTTATTTTACTTTATTACTTAACATGCATGGCTCAAATTACAAGTTGTTTTAATACATGCCTGCAATGTGCATGCATGTACTTTCTCATAAAAAAAAGTAAATGTATTAAAACATTTCTAAAAATAAATGCAATCCAAATTAATGTAATTATCCCAGGGTGCCCCAGACCAGACAACTCCACGATATAACAGGCGAAGAGCCAGTGTCACTGTGAGGTGCAGGAGAGATAATAATAATAATAATAATAATAATAATAAAATCATTATAATAATAATAATAATAATAATAATAATACTTTCACACTTTATTCAAAAGGCACCTTTAAAAACACTTTACCTTTAAAGTGCTTTGACAGACAAAGCAGAATAATCAGTCAAATAAAAGCACAATAAAATTTAGAGAATTTAAATAAAAGTTCAAAGCAAAGTAAATTAAATAAAAATAAAGATGAAAATAAAAATACAAATAGAATAGGGAATAAAAACGACAAACTAAAGACAACATCACACGAAGGTAAAGTATATAACAGTGTTTTAAGCATTCATTTAAAAGGTTATACCGTGCCTGCTAGCCTCGTTTATAGAGAGAGATATTCACCTCCTCAACCCCTGAGCGAGCCTCCACGGTGGGCCTCCTTGAGCCCCAGAGTGTGTTACAGCCGGGGGAAAGGAAGGGGGGCTAGCTCAGGCCCTGTAAAGGCCACAGATGCCCCACAGGGAGGAGCTGCAATAAAACCCTTTGTTGTTCAGTGGCCGCTGGATCTCAGGTCTCCATCAGTGCTGTGGTTTGGGGTTTCAGTAGAACGTAAACACACCCTGTGGCTGTGTCGCCTGCAGCTTTCGCCCCGATAGGGTGGGAGCGTGCACACGCAGAGCACCCTGATGCGTGCACAGAGCACCCTGATGTGTGCGCACGCAGAGCACCCTGATGCGTGCACAGAGCACCCTGGTGCGAGCACAGAGCACCCTGGTGCGTGTGCACATTTTATTGGCCACAGAGGTAAAATAGGGGCCATTTCCGATTTTGAAGTAGATTAGTAACAATAAATGTACAGTATGCAAAGTATTTTGTTAATACACAGGTAACTAAGTGAACTTGCAAAATAGCATAAATAAATCTAGGCTACACGTATTTCTATGTGCATTGGACATGTAGTTTGTGTACAAGTAGACAGTGTACGTATAATAGGATGTAACTAGATTTGAAAGTTGGTAGGCCAGACGTCTATGTACCTAACATCTCACAGGAACTACAATACTTCCCCTTCCTGTCCAAGATGTTCGGAGCCTTTAAACTAAAAAATGAAAATTGCAAATGCCTGCTTAGTCTAGTGGTCTATGAGTTCCACTCTCAGTCGATAATAATAATAATAATAATAATACAATATGAATTAAATAGATGTAATAATAAAATAAATATCTAAACCAAAATATGAGTCATATAAAATCATATAGGATATGTGTGTTTGCTGTGTTTTCACTTATGATGGCCACAGTTGAAATTACAGCCTCTCTTGTAAAAGAGGTATTTCAAGATCGTGTATGATTACATAGAGACGTGTGAATTTCCCTCGCTTTTGAGTGGCATGAAGTGCTGATTTGTTTGTTTCTGTTGCTATTGGAACCAAAGGTGAATGTTTATAGACACATTCCAGTGGTCTCATCTTTGTGCTAGAGGCCTCTAATTAGCATTTCCGCATGTTGGAGCCACTTTTGAAATCTGAAAAGAATTACATATATAATAATATTTGTTCGTTAGCAAGCGAAGCGACGCATTCTATCCTGTAACGATACCCTGAATACCAAACCTCCAAATCAGCTGTGAAAAAAACCCTTTGCAAACATCTCATCAGCTACATCGTTTTCATGGAAATTTATTTTAAAATGAGGACAACATAAGCACTATTATGAAAGAAATTACTAAACCCAGGGAAAATAGCTATGCACGCTGCCAAATCCCATTTGCTAATGATTCGTCAGATGAATCTGTTTATGTGCATTAGATACACCAACATTTGAGCGAGGAGAGTCTACCAGCAGAACAATAGCGTGAGTAAATATTTAATCTGTCTTTCTTCTCCACTGTGTCTAGCTGTCATTACAAATAGTGGGTGAGATGCAAAAGATTGCATTGCTCAGCGTGTAATGACACATAAACGACTTGTGCGTGAAATGAAATATGGCTTTAATTGAAGTCTAAATGTTTGCAACTGCACAGGAAACATCAAAGTGTTGACTCAGATGCTCTGTGTATGGCTATCGGAGTATACGCTAATAACGTTTAGATCAGTTGATGGTCACTTCATGGTCAATTCACCATGTTCTACACACAAACACATCTGTCCGTCACCGCAGACTTCCTCAACGTCCACTCCTCTCTCTGTTCTTGCTATCTCCCATTCAGTGTGCGTTGCGCGTAGCGAGGAGACTAACTGCTCCAAGATGGCTGCCGCGCGGTGCGGGGAGACATATGAAATGGATGAGCGAGCCGACAGTGTCAGCCTTTTCTCCGGTGATGGATACGGGGGCAGCAAAGGCGACGTGGAGCTGCGACACCCCGTGGAGATGGGCGCTGGGTTTCGGGGCAGGGTTAGGGCAGCAGTAAATAAAGCGCCCCTTAAGCACAGTTACAAAGAGCAAAATAGGTCACTCGCGCCATTAAAGCATCGCACGTAATACACACATTGTGTAAGACACTAAAACACATGGCGGAAGAGTTAAGCATGTGTACAACGGTACCCTGACCAAAACCTCACACATATAAACAAATATAACCTTTAAAATCAAGCAGGGTACTGCGACTTTAGCAATCACAGCTGACCCAGTACATGCAGGCTTGCATGCAAAACATGCATCTGTATATCTATTGTTCACCATGTTCAACATGTTGTCTTGACCGCATACAGCCAGTGGAGACAGTACAATGATGTACATACTTAATGCATTATTTGGAACAGAAGACTATTTTTTATATTTGGTTTTAAATTCAGTACAGCAGGGGATATACTGAGTCTTATTGTATGTAACATGCCAAGTTATTTTATTTATATTTATTTATTTACGATTTACTTATTCATACAGAATTATATACATTATATACTTTAAAAATACATATTTAGTTTTAATTTAATATTTGAATAAATTAATTTATGTATAATTTGCAGCATGATAAATCAGTTGCAGGCTGCTGCCATGGCTTCATATTTATGGCACACTTTAAATGACAATAAATAATAATATTTTATAGTACTCCATTGCATTAAACCGTGGTCTTCGGTTTCAGACTGGTATCAAACTGTCAGGACAATCTGGTAAGATCATTTATTTTATTGCTTAATCTATTTTGTTGTTCTGTTTAATTATGATGTAAAGCACTTGTATTGTGTATATAATAACACAAATAAAATAAAAGACAATATACTCAGACAAGCACACACACAGATTATATAAAAGTACACACATTCCTTATTTTAAAAAAATGTGGCATTTCTGATTTTTGTTTAAGTAGCCTTTTAATATATATA
>JAODLL010066602.1:0-13104 GCA_026546735.1 Forbesichthys agassizii
CCAGCCAGTCACGGCTGGCGTAGTGAAATACATGCTTCTGAGGAATCCGCTAGTGGCGCATCCCATAGTGAGACATCTCACTCATGCTACTCAGAGAACCTAGTTACAACGCTAGGGTAACTCTAGGTTCCCACTTAAGTCACACGTTGTCAAATTCCCTGACGAGACCTACTGAACAGAATAACAAGCCACCAGAACGATGTTTGTGTAAAAGGGACAGACACAATGGCAACGGGTATAGGGGCCATCTAGTCAATTTTAAAGCACCAAATTGTGCCTTTTTTTTTTGTTTTCTCCATCAATTTACGGTGCAAGTATTAAGTAAAACACAATCCACACACCAGGTGACAATTTATAATACAATTTTCCATAACTCAACCAAAAAAAATAAAGATGCAATTCCCTGGCTTTCCATGTCTGGAATGGACTATCTAGACATTATTATGCTAATAATAAGCACAGGACAGTTCTACTTTGACCCAATATCAGTGTTGGGATTCATAGATGATAACATTGTTACGTTTTCCTTTACATCTAGTACATTAGTCTACTGACTGTCACTTCAAATGAAATGTAATGGAATCAAAACTACGGAATACTCCCTCAAGCAGGAGCTATTAGCTATATGTCATGTGATGCTAGCCTGGCTGCAATAAAACAATGCTGATCTCTGACTTGCATCATGTTCCATTGACATGATCAATATAATACTGCCCTCTAGTGAGCAAAAGGTGATTTTGCTGTTTTGTAGTTATTTAGATTTACTGAATTTAAGTTATTTTGTATTTGTTTGTCATTAGTTGCTGTAAAGTCAGATTTCCCCTCAGGGATCTTGAAGCATTGTGTTTCAATTATTTTTGTCTTTATCTTCTGTCTGTCAGACTCGTGGCAGCAGCCGGCTAAGAGAGAGTCGAGGCTTGAGTTCCAGCACAGTGGACCTGTATAGTAGTAACTGAGTAATGGACAGCACACACATTCTCAATCAGCCTCCTCAACTGTAACAGCTGTGGCTGTTCTCTCCATGGCGATGCCAAAGTCTACCACTCCCCCCTGACCTTGGAAACCCTTCTCAGTCTTTGCTGCTTCAGTTTTATTGTATTGTTATTTTATTAATTTTATTAGATACTGTTTTCCCTCATTCTTCCCTATTCATTATCATTCTTCTTCTGATGCTGGAGAATGGACAGTTTTGCCAATAATATGGCCAAATGCCAAATATGCTTCTTTTATGTTTGTGCTGTTTGACTGACAATTTGTTTGCCTTAAAATCCTTTTTGGGCTTTTGTCTTCCTGTGCCATTCATTGTTTTAGTTGTGCTGATTTGTAAATGTGACAAAAAAAAACAACAATCATTTAAAACTTTTGTTGGTTCTCCCAAAATATAGAAAAAATCCTGAATTAATTTTTGTTGGGGCTTCATGTAAAAATTAAGTAAACACTTTTGTAAGATGGTTTTATATAGATTGAAATGATTCAGATTTTGCCTATTGATAGTGTATATATAAAACATTTAGTTTGTGTGTAGGGAAATGTGGGTAATTGTTATCCTACTATTTTGGCTGGGATTTAAGGAGTCTGCTTTGCATACTTTGTTGGTACAATGTTGGTAAAACCTTTCCGATAATATTTTCTTCTCGACCTCCAAGACACAACTGCATGGACTAGCTATGTATTTTTGTTGTCTAATCTGTTAATAAACGCATTATATTTGTCTGTGCAGCTAATGATATAAGAGTTAAAAAAGTGATAGAATATCCTGCATTTAAGAAACAATGTAAAATTGTGTAGCTCAACTTGGTAATGTTATTTTGGGCTGTTTTTCCTCTATAAATAAGGGTGTTAAAGCTTTCAGCTGCCATTTGTTACTCGCAGCTAGCTGTGTGAAAGTAATTGTCCATAGGGTTACTTTTCTACCCACTGATCACTCCAGTTAAGACATGGATGGGTGCACCCAGTTGACTGCTGACAGTGATTTTTTTCAAAGTTATGTTTATAAATGTACACTGTAAAAGATAATTTTGCACAACTCACAAATATGGGTATCATCTGTCTTTTATTAGGGTTTTATTCTTTTGGAAAAATTACTCAACTGGAATGTTGTAATTATAGTTGATCTGTGTTATGTTGTTTTTGTGTCTGACCTCAATCTTAAGGATTTGATCATCAGTGAACAACACAGTTTCAACTGCTAATCAGGGATTCTGGGATTTATTTCAGATTGTGTTGTTGGTAATAAGTATCTGAGTTTGTTTTTAGTAATCCTACTTTTAGTAAATATTACATATAATATTCATCCTTAACTGTTCAAAATAAACATTTTCCTATTCCTTGATGGTGTTTCACGGTAATGTAATTTGTATATTATACCTATAATTATGCTGACTTCATCAATTATGTTGAATGTTTCAGTTCTTTTTGCAGTAGATTTAAAATTGAAGTACAGACTACATGGTGAACAATACAAGGATCCACATGATGACATACTGTTACATATTGTGAAGTTCAGATTTCTAGCCACAGTTGGAGTCTCTCTGAGTGGCATACTTGTAGCAACCCTAAGAACCTTAGAGCTTTGATTTGTCTACTGACAGTTTCATTCACTTGAAACTCAGACCGCCATATACTTCAAAGAAAAAATTAAGCATTATTTTATATCATGCATAAGGCTGAAGTAGCTGTAATGTTTATTACTTAATGTATCATAAACAAATAAGATCCAACACAGATGAAACCATGGTTGCTCTATCTTTTATATTTATGCTCTCTGAAAGTAATATATTTTTATAACAATTTTCATTATGTTTATAGTCATTGTAAGCATTCAAAATATTTTCTCTGATTCCCAAGAAAGTTCCCATTGTATGGCTTTGACTTGCTGGAGTAGATAATTAACTCAAGAGTGAGTATTGAGACAATCTCCTACATTTAAAGAAAACAATACACTTTTATAAAATGGCTGAGCTCAAACAGTAATTAGTAAGGAAGGGGGCGTATTCCTGTGTTTATCAGCATTGGTAATATAGTAGCCTATAATAGTAAAGTAATTCTCAAATGCACTTGTATAGGTTTACTGGCTGACCAACCCCCCACCACCACCACCCTTTCACAACTCACACACACATGCACGCGCAAACACTCAATATGGCATAATCCTAATCAAAATTAGACCATACCATTTTTATAATTTGTATCCAATGCTTTGTGGCCATGTTAACAACATTGTTTAATAGGCTACTGATTTTTACATGTGGCATACCTACCGTTATTTATTTTACCTATATCAGATAATTTTTCAAGAGACCTGGCCAAAAGCATAGTAGTTTTATGACTCATGAGGTAGGCTAATAACAGAAAGAATAAGAACAGCAATAATAATAACACACCAAAACACATATTATTAATCAGGTTTATGCAATATACAATATAACACACAATATACACAACAATATTTGCCAAACAATGCACCTTGGTTGTAGGCCGCTTAAGTAGGCTATACATAGTAGCCTATCGCTAATTAAATAGGCTATATATATTAACAATTGGTTATATTTCAGTCATATTTTAAATAGCATAAATGCATATATAAAGTTGTTTGCCACGGCTCTAAAAAAGAAAAAACAGTGGAATTCTTGAAAATCCAATCTTCACGCTCTGCCAGAGGGTGGCACTGTTGCATTCCTTATCCCGATTCCACCGCGGGTACCGGAAGAAGCAATGTGGGGAATGAAAGAACGGCCGAGGGTAGGTAGGCTAATGTGAGTGGAAAGCAAAGTTGGCAACACCTCCGCCAGCGAACGAAACTCCAGTGTGTGCAAGACCGAACTGGTCTGGTGGTCTGTAGCCAGTGAATACGAGGCACTGAATTATCTGCGACAAGTAAGGAGACGGCAGATATAGCCTACACACGATTGATGTAATGTAAATGGTATCGACCGATTATACTACAGAGCTGTTGGCTACTTGCTTTGAAAGCGGCACACTTTGTTGGCCTCAGTCAGGCAAGTAAAGTGGGAGAGTCGATCGTGTGATTTCACAAGTTAGCATTTGTTATTAGCTCCTCATGTTTTTCCTTTATTTGGAGAGAACAGTGAACAGAGAGTCTTAACTCCTGTGAGACCTGCACATGTTGTATTAGGTTAGACTGTTCTACCTTTAACGTAGGCACTGACTTGCGGATCCCGTTTCGCTCCTTCTCACCACGGTTTTCTGTAGCTGCAGGAGCAGGACCGGGAAGGCTCTGCGCGTTACAACCATGGAACTATCGACTAAGAGGCAAAAACAGGTACAAGAAAGCAGGACAAACTCAACAGGGATACTCGGCAGAATGCCAAATGTTCCTGCGGTCTACGCATTCGGCGTTGTTTTCCTCCAAGGTTAGTAAACGAGCAGACGTCTTTCAGCGACTGCAGATTAATTTATCTGTCTCTTCATTGCAAATTCATTAAGATACACTAGTAGAAGGCAAATCCATTAAATTAAGTTTTCTTTTAGTAACCAGTTGCCTATTATGTTTTGAAGGTTTAATATTAATTCAACAAAACAACTAACATGTAACTTAATTGCTGTTAATTTGTGTCATGTCCATTAGTAGCCTAATGTGTAATTAATCTATATCTCAGTCGTAAGCATATCCCGTAAATCCTTAATACCCGCCATAATAACACATAGCCTACAGACGCCATACCTGATTATCATATTCATTCTAGACCTACATTGTTTGGATTTATGAACCCCCATCTGACCCAAATCCTTAGTGAGGCATACACAGGCTATATGCCATGTTATGGGTTGGTGTGGTTCAGAAAGCAATCGGCCCTAAATAGGAACTGAGGCACTATAGAGGATATACCCTCCTCTTAAATTCATAACCTCAGCAGTCTAAGAAAGCAAATCCAGACCGATCCTTCCTAGTTTGCTCAAAGAATGTTCTTATCCTGCCAAGGATCGGGCTCATGAACTCATAACTCGTCTTGTCAAAGCGAGGTGAATTTTATTTGAGCGCTTGGCTCGTAAATGAGCAGTACATGTATTTTGCTCCACTTTCCGTGGAGCCATGATACCCACCATGCTTAGAAACAATAATCCCCCAAATTGAAGTGTGCAGAGCTGTGCCCTCCCCCAATCATTCTCATGGTGCCCACTTAGGGATGAATGTGTCCTCTGTGTAAAGGCAGTGCTCAGACCTCTGTTTATGAGAGCAATGAACAGAGCCAAGCCAGGTACTGTCACAACTGTAGTAGACATTCTGCTATTTTTAAGCTGCTCTCTCACTAACGCACTAAAGCTAAAGCAACTTCTGGCTACAACTGCCTTCAGATGGTTTGGACAATGATTGTATAGTAGTCTATTTCCACCCACCCCAGCGCATTAACGGCCATACCAAACACTCAATGTTACAGAACCTGGCCTGCAGGATTAGATGTACTTTTTTCTTTCCAAAGAATAACTGTTTTCTCTCTGTGTGGCTAAATAGCCATTAGATTTTTGAGTGTTTCTACTTTCAGAGTGTAGTAGAGGAACAGTGAAGTGTTGACACTCTCCTCAGGGAAGATGAAAGCCCTTTACATCCATAATGCAAACGCAGTGTCTGCCCCCCATAGAGTCTCCTCTCCTACCTTTTTGTTATACTGTGATTTTCTTCCCCAGTTGCTCCTCTGTTTCACAAGAACATGTCAAACCTGAGGTATTCATGTATTTAATTAGTGGTCCAAAATGTTTGGTTGGCATTCTCTCTGGTGCTCTTCTCCTGGCAGACCCTTTTCTTTATCTCTAGCTGGAGAAAGTTTTTCTCTGTTTGCCTGGGCTCATTAATAATTAATGTGTTGATGTGTAATACAAATCGAATAAGAGTCTACAAAATGTACAAAGTTGTGTGTGTGTGTCTATAACAGTGACAGTAGTGTGCAATGTGTCTAGCTATTCAAGAGCCTAATGGCTAGCGGGCAAAAGCAGTCCCTGAACTTGGTTACGGTGCTGTTTTTTTATTCTTTACCATTTGTCAGTCTGTAGCAGAGCAAATTGTTAGTGAGTGCTTGAGAATCTTATGGGTCTTCTTCCTACATCTCTGGGTGTAGAGGTCATTCATGGCTGGCAGCTCAGTCCTGGTGAGGCAAACCATCGAGGGTGGTGGTGTTTCCAGCCAGGATACTGCATACTGCTTGTCTGTAGATGTTAGTGAGTATCCTGGGGGGAAGGGTCCATGCCAGACCTCCTCTGTGGAGAGAGAAGAGCTTCATGCTACTGTTCCATATTAGGTTTAATCATAGGAATGTTTTTATTTTTTCCTTTTTCATATTATCTCAACAAATGGCTTGTATTTTTGTCTAAAGTGTGTGTAGTGGAAGCAGGTATTTCCTAAATGTTCTATGTAAAATAGAACGTTGAAAAAGCCATAATTGTTACATATGAGACCACTCAATGATGAGTTATTGTTTGGCAGGGGGTGTAGCGGCTCTGAACGATTTCTCTTTAAAAAATCTGCCACAATATCCGGGCGTATTCACTTCTGGGGGAAACCGTTAGAGTAAGGTAGGACACAATATTACTACACATCATTGGACTGGCTGGGAAAGTCATGTTACCAGTGGCTGTATGGGGATTCTTCCATACACAGTTGCGGCGAAACTTCTGCATTTAATTAACCCAACAGGAGGTTTAATGGAACCCAACAGGAGGCTAACAGTACATCTGATGTGGATAGAATTGGCTGCTAGATTCTTGATCTCCTGTTTCAGTTGGAGTGAAAGGTTCTGTCACACTGTCTAAATGGTGGGGTAAAGTACAACCGCTTCAATACGGTATTTAGCCTACTAAGCATGTTTGCCGGGTAAATAGACAGAACAATCTGTGAGACTAACACGAGTCAGCAAACTACGATAACGTATGCTTCTGGCATTCCATTTGCATTAAAGTTATACTGTAATGGGCATCAAACCAAAACTTCAGATGTTCATACAAGGGGAAAGTTGAGGACAGACATACTTAAACATTATCTCTAGCTTTCTATAATGTTTGTGTTCATAGACATAGGCATGTATGCGATTTATTTCACCATATAATTAAGTGGTACGTATACTGTACCTAAGGACAGACAGGAATGTCAATTGAGACTGGCTGGGCTCTACCAGAGGCTAGCCAAAGGTTGCTGTTCTCTAAACAGCATGTGTGAGAGCCCAACAAAGGCATTCACACACAGCAGAGAAAGCCCTGGTGATAGACTGGTAGTATAAATAGGTCTGCCTCTCCGCGAGGTAAGACACAGGCCACTGCATTTGTGAAAGTGCAAATGAAAGAGTCACCCTGGTCTTCTGCTGGTCATTCATCAGAATTGATTCAGTCAGATATGTTTTATTTAATACATGCCTTTATGGACTTGAATGAACCACCACATACGGTCTGTGTTCTTGCAAGGAGAACACAGACTCCTCAAGCAGTGTATTACACAGGGGCGACTACCCTCTGTTTCCCCAAGGGGGACGTTTTCTCATACACTACACAGTGGGAATGGCCCCGTACCACAGACTTCCTCCACACCCCTTTAGTTTTCTCAGAAACAGATTATGCTGCAAGAAAAAGTCATCCAGTTCCTACCCTTGTGTTTGACAGTCGAATTGATTGGAGCTGTTTGAAGTCTGATCAAACGCTGGTCAGAAACAACAGCCTCATCCACCTCAAAGACATCAGTGAAAGAAAAACGGCTAGAGGCAGAAAGGTGTTTTTTTTTTTTTTTTGCACGCAAAAAAGGGTGATCAAAGCACCGTTTCCAGTTTGTAGAAAAAATCACACTCCGCCTTGGACACCCAGTGCAAGAGAAAAGCAGCGTTTGGATCGCGTTAAGTGCAATGGATGTGCCACCCTTGGCACAAGTGATGCAGGCAAGGAGTTGGAATCTCCTTGACATTCCTTTTGCTAGAACCAGGGGAACAACAGTGCTGCTCACGGTGTGATCAATAACGGCTGATCGGCAAGGGCCCATGTGCCCAATGCAGCTCAATAAGGGCTGGTTGCTGTATCTACTGGTGCGTGCGTGCTCACGCAATGCATGCAGCAGCGTTCCTGCTGGGCTCTGGATTCAACCCCTGTGGTTGCAATTCAACCAGCGCCTAGATTTCTGTCTGAATGTCTGTCTGTAATCCCCCTCTCCCTGTGAACATGTGTCTGTCTTTCTGCCTGTCTGTCTGTCTGGCATTCCGGCCCTGATATCTTGGCTGTGGGACCCTGGCAGCGGTCTCCTACTTATTGTCTCATGCTGGGCTTGGGCTGGTAATGCGTGACATGTCACTAGTGCGCATTTGTATGGTTCTTTATGGGTAGGCGTAGACTATAATGTAAGGAGGTACAGAGGAATTGGGCCCACTCAGCACTGCATTGTGGTTTCGAGCGCAAGGTAAATTCCAGAAGATACAAATTGAGGAGTGTCCCTTTCTCAAATAAAGCTCCGATCCAAGAGAGGACCTCATTACAGTACATGCAGTAGCATGTATGTGTGGGTATGACTAAAGCCGGGCAGCAAATGGAGGGTTGTTGTTGTTGTGTGTGATTCCTGTCACTGGAAGACTGTAGGTAAAATCAAATCCCAGGCACAGGCCTTTTGTTCCTCTGTGTTGAATCCCAAGCACGTGTATTGTTTCCACTATATTCAAATGAATCCAATTAGAAGGTACAGGAATGCCTAATTTGGCCTTAGTCTATGGGAAGGGGGTGGAGATGAGATGGGAGTCTGGCATGCAATTGCATAATGCCGACAGCTATTAACTCTTTGTTTCCCGAAGCTGAATGACCCACAGGCAGACCTGAAGCAACCCCCCTCCATCCACTAGTGCTTTGAAGAGGGACAATCTGCCCCCAATCCCTGAAAGTATTGCAGCCCATGCATAGACCCATACAGTGCCTTACTATGTACTCCCCACTTCCCTGTCTACTAAAGCCTGTGTGTGGGGACCATAGCACTGTATGGTTTGCAATGTACAGTTTGTTGTATGACTTGAGCTGGTGGCTTTATCAGCTCTTGGCACGCGCAGCATGTGAATGTTTTAGAGCTTCGCGGTCCTTTTGAATCCACGCTCATACATATTGGATGTGGACCCGCCGCCACACTACCTCCAGTGTTCTCCCAACCCGTAGTACAGTTGGAGCTTTCTGAACGTCCTCTTCCGTCAGTATTTCTGCTGACATGTTTTTCTTCACATTCTTCGTAAAGGAACCGTGAAAGGAGCTAGGTGTTGGGAAGAAAACGCATTGGTAAAGTTATATGAGAGACTGCTCAGGCCAATGATTCATATTTCAGGCGATGTTATTGGCAGTAAGATGTAATTTGCTAACGTTGACTAATAACACCAGTGACAAGCAGGAGTGTACCGTCTGATTGTAGATGATGGAATCCTTGCCAAATACGAAAGGCGTGGGCATATCTTAGAACACATGGCAGCCATTTGTAGAGAAGTAATCGCGGTGTATTTTGTTACTGAAAACGAGTTCCACCGCTGACCGTTAATTTAGTGTTTTGCCTTTTTCCTGTGGGAGCTAGGTGCCAGGAACACGATGTAAGCGTGGACGTGGAAGCATAAGGCTGAAGTTCAGAGCCTCTAGCGATTACTAGTTCCTGTAACCTCCATTACGTTCTGTCAGCTGTTTGGCTTCAAAGACGCTGCTGCTTAGGTTTGACTGATTGTCCCCCTTGGCACAACCCTCGCTCCCTCAACACTTTGCTGTACGGTCAAGCCAGGTTTCCAGCATTTTCTAATCATATGAATTAATTTACTTGTAACGTGCGTTTCTTTCATTCAATGCTACACACAACACAAGTAGCAATTAGCAGATAAAAGCATAAACGCAATTTAAGATATTAATACATCATCAGAAACGTTAGCAGACAGAACAATAATTGAATGAAATGGTAGTAAAATGAGTGGGTTAGGAAATGTATGCACTTTATATGCCTTTTTCCAAAGGTGTGAAATATGGCACCTACTGTGCAAATGTTTATTATTATCGATATGGTCACATCTAAGTTTCATGATTTAGGAAGCACATAATTCTACACGCTGTTTTGGTTTCTTTCTAGCTCAGAGAGAGAGAGAGGGAGAGGGAGAGAGAGCAGATAATGGATTAAACAGGCTACAACAGTCTTATCAAATGTGGGCATATGGAATTGTTAATATAAAATAAAAAGTGAGTTAAGTACTTTTCCCTCCTTGCCTCTGCGAGAATCATTCATCTCACATTTCCTCAGTTGTAGCAAACTCAGCCACCAGCCAAGCTCTCTGCTCCACCGATGTATTTACTGTATGCGTAATTACCCACCAGAGTCTCTCAGGACCTCAGGTCTGTGGCAACGCTGCGTTTAGCCCCTCCTGCAGAGGCATTACATGGCACGTGTTAATGAGAGGAGCTCATTAGGCGTGGCAAATCACCCGTTTCCGATGCATTACATGAATTAAACCAACGGCCTCTGCTGTTGACCTATACGCTTTCTGACTGTGTGTCTGTGTATGTGAAGCCTCACTCGCTCAGTATCTGCCCTCTCACCTTCTAACCTCCGCTTGAACGTCTCCGACGGAGGGCCAGCACTACTTGGAGGCTTACTAACGCCTCGTTACTTTGTGCTGCATGGAAAGGGTGGTTGTCCTGACGAGATGTGAGGTGACAAGCTCCTGTGGCCTGGTCTCTACATTAGGACCCTTCGCTTGCTTGTTGACGGTATCATCTGGAACTGTGCGCTCTGGTCTTCGACGCGCTGTTCGTCTCTCTCCATTATTACAGTGGGGTCAGATGTGAGTTCGTCGCCATCTGCCTTGACGACCCGATTCCCGCCGCTCAAATGTGCGATTTCCCTTTCAACTTTCCACACTGGATGTTGTGCAGGCGTACAGCTGGAGTGTCATCCTGGAGGACAAAACGATAGTGGTCTCTGTGCTGGTGCTGCTGGCGAGCATTTCAGTCCTGTTGATTAGCAGGCTTGCGCAGGGCATTGTTCGCCGTAGAGCTGATGACAGACAGCAATGTCGGCGACTGCGTCTGACAGACAATGGCAGACAGTGGCAGATAGGCGAGGAAGGGGATGTTTGTGCGGTGGTGTTTCCTACCGACGTTGTACGTCACTGCAGAGAAGGAATTCATCATGGTCCCCCCGTCCCTAAATTTTAGACTCCCCCAGGCAATACAGGGGTGTGATCAAAGGACCCTCACCCCGGATACGGTCCAACTAGGCCTCAATTTAGAGGGTCTGTGTGTGCGTGCGTGAGTGAGGGTGACCTAGGAAGCGGTCGTTGGTCGCGACCTTTCCTGGCGAACCGGGCAACAGCCTCAGAAGGAGGTAGCCAGCGAGCTGTGGGTTGTTGACTTCCTGTATAGCAGACGGAGGCTGTCGTGGTCCTCGGGAGCCTATGGGGATTTCACTGCACCCGGCTGGAATCCAGTAAACATGTCAGCGCCAACGTACACTGTTCAGGAAGGGAGTGCGTCCATACGTCCGTCTGTGTGGAGTGTTTACTCCCATGTGGTGCCCTGTGGTATGTGTGTGCATGCGGAATGTGCATCTGTTTGTACACATCGGTCACTGCAGTCTCCAGTGCCGCTGTCTGCCGTGACCGTCTGGCAAAGAGGGCGGAGTTGCCTTTGTGTTCGCTGCTAAAAGTATTCGATTGGCCACGATGCGTCACCGAGCTCCACCCATACACGAGCACATGCAAAGCCTGCCATTCATGCTGTCGGTTTGAGGAACGGACCAGTGCGGCCCCGGAAGTGTACAGCCATGTTTGTGTGCGATTGTGTATACAGGAGAAACTCACACAGCCTGGGATTCTGGGAGCCTTGGACTGTTGTAAATGACAAATGGAAGCACGTTGTTATACTCTACTACAGAAAATGAGGCCATGATGTTCACATAATGTATTGTGTACGGATTCACATTGCTTGCCTTTTTATAAAGGTATATACACACATCTGCACATTTACTTGAAATATCAATCGTAATAGAGAGAGGTTCAAATTAATTACGCTATCTTTATAGTAATTCATTTAAAAATAAAATATTTAATATCCTACATCATACAATTTATGCTCAGGGTTAAAAATGGCATCTCCCAAGGTTAGCCAATGTTTGCTGTTCTCTGAAAGGCATGTGTGAGATCCCAACAAAAGCCTTCACACACAGCAGAGAAAGCTCAGTGGATAGACTGGTAGTAAAAAGAGGTCTTCCTCTCCAGGAGGTAAGACACCGCCCAGCTCTGCACTGGTAACTTGATGCTGGAAAAGGGATGTGTGTATTGGGTGGGGGTGGCTTTGGGGAAAGCCTAAACTTTAACTTCCCTATAGACTTTTTATTATTTTAACTAGTGTGCACCTGAAATTAGTTGAATTGAGTTCAGACCCGTAATAATCTTTTGATACAGTGGTACACTGACACATGTGACACTTCATTGCATATGCGTTATTGATGTGTAACTCTTTTTAAAGAAACAAGCAAAATTACAGTTGGGTTTTGGAGCTGTGCCTGTTGCGTTTTTGTGCTATGACTTCACTGGGCCCCTTTCATGTGCGTGCGGATAGTTTCCAGGCAGACGTCTTGCGATGCTTTGTGTGCACTCTGTTGTTCTGCCATTTTGGAGGAGGCCAAAGAAAAGACCCAGTGAAAAGGTACACCGCTGCCTTCCCTGCAACCTCGCTCGTTCTGCTTTCAGTGAGGTCAGGTGACACTGGAGCCCTGGTTGCACCTCTTTCTTTTCCACTCACTCTCATACTGGTTCACACGTGGATAGAGATGTCCGTTGTCCAGCACAGCATCTCTTGACAGACGGCTGTACGTCAGTTGAAACAGTGTTGCCCGTTAAAGGGAAACTCCTCCACATGTGTTCAGAATTACCCTGTTGGTTGAAATTCAAAACATATTGTTTTTGTTTGAAAGTACTGAGTGACTGGCACGCCACTCGACTGCTGCCCTTAATGTTCTGGGGTTTGCTGTAACGCAATCACAGAGTGTACCTTTTTAAACATTTATAAAAGTCAAATTCGACATTTTTTTTAATAATGGAGCAGTTAATCCACATTTTCATTTGTGTGCTTTGGTTTTTTTTGGGGGGGGGGGGGGGCCCCCGCGCCCCAAAA
>JAODLL010066602.1:13114-27526 GCA_026546735.1 Forbesichthys agassizii
CCCCCCCCCCCCCCCACGGCGACCAGAAATGCTTACAAAAATTCGCCTTGACTTTCTATTTAAGCATTTAATGAAATGTGCCACCATGAAATGTTACCATACTTGATTATTATTCTTTCATTTATCTTGACAAATGAAGTGTCTACAGTATACTACACTGGAGGTAATGTATATAGATAAGCACTCACTGCGTTAGCAGCCATCTGGGTAGAATTTATTTCACTAAATCACGGAAAGAAAGAGGCTAGCCATGAATTAAACAAGCACCACTATTCACAAACAGTCACACAAATGTTTCTCATCTCTTACAAGAGAGACTCGGTGTCCTGTAGCTTATTTTCCCCTCATTTTGTTTGATCTTTTCTGGGACTGTAACTCTTTGTAAAGTTTGTGATCTGTTCAAAAGGCATTAAACATGAGCGTTCCCCAATGGGCGGAAATGAAGAGAGACATTCAAGGAATATGCAGAACCTCACAGTGTGCATTTAGGCTCATGAGCCTGTAGTCTCCCTGGTCTGTTTGTCCTGTGGTTCTCCTGGTTAACATGTGGACACACACACACACACTTAAAGTATATATACACTCTTCTGCACACATACATTCATTTCTGTAAATGTTTTCTTTGAGGTTGTAATTTGGAAGCCATAAAAAAGTTATGTGTATTAAGCTCCGAAAAGCCATTATTTGGCGCCTTATTTTTCCTGTAAATGGTGGTTTACCTTGGAAATGTGTCTTATTAACATTCTTAGGGGCGGAAGGAAAGAGCTCTACTGATATAACTGTTACTTTTAGGCTTTTCCCTTTTGGGTTTGTTGAAGGTTTAGGCAGAAACTGTAATTTATAGGCAAAAAAAAAAAACCCCCCTTCACTATTTTGTTTAATGTGTGTTCTAGGTATTGCAGTCTCTTTTGATGTGGTTACTGAACTGGGAAACATAAAGGTGTAAAATAAGATTGTAACTTTAAGGCACAAGTGATTTTTCATCTGCTAAATGGTTCTAACCATGGGTGAGGTTTAAATGTGTTCAACAAAGTAAGATTGACAACTCAACTCAATAGCAGTGGTGGGCCGTCAGGGCCAGCAAGGCCTTCTCTGCTGGCCTAAGATAAAACATGATCATATTTTGATGAAAGTTAATTAAATTTTGAATTTACTTTCCCTAAATATATAAAAAATATTATACATATTATACATTATACATATTCTCTTCATGTTCGTGTGGTTTTTAGGTTATAGTTTTTATCCAATCAGAATTCAGCTAGCTTGTGTTGCTTGTTGGTGTCTCTCTGATATTAAACTGCGATTTTGCAATTTAGTGTACAATCGTGTTAAAGCTTGCCTGTATTCTATGTGGACATATTACAACTTCTTGGACAGTTCTTTAAATACCCTTTCATTTAATTAGTTTTGACAGTACCACGTAGAGATGTTTTAATGGCTGGTGTGGGTTTATTGATTTTAAAATGCGCTGGAAAATAGCCCGTTTAGTACACAATTGAGGTGATGCAAAGTAGTGCGTAAGGGTGTTTCTGTATACCATTTCTCCAGGCGTGGTCACGTGGTGTCATAAATGAATGTATTATGAGAGGTATTTATTGAAGTCGGACTAAGTAGGACATCACTGAAGGCCTAGACGTTTAATGCACGGCCCGCCACTGCTCAATAGCAAACCTTTACCAATCACAATAGTCACACAGTCCAGTCAGAAAGTTAGAAAGTAACTGTTTTCTGATAAATGTTATAAATCAAATGAAAATGAGGAAGACACATACAAGTGTTTGGTGTAATACTTTAACACATTGTGGACTGTCAGCTAACTTTGGTTTTAGCAGAAATTTCTATCATTTGAATATAGACATTGGCTAAGTAGGGTCGAAACAAACCTGAACTATTTCATTTATAGTGGGTGAACCAGTAAGTTGGTCAACAGAATGAGGATTTATTAGGTCAGAAAAAACCCGAGGTTAGCCCCCCAAAGCCATGCTCATGTTTCAAGACAGATGGCCTCTAATAAGCATTAGCCTGATAGAAAGTGAGAAAAATAGTGTTAAAGTCACTGTAGACTTACTGAGTTTCAAGCCCAATGAAGGATTATGGGTCACACAAAGAATCCATTTGTTTCATTTATAGAATATTTTTTAATATATCTGGAATATTGGGCACCTGGATTTATTTTCACCATAACTGTGTTCATGCAACAAGGGGTTATATTCCAGCTGTGACCATGCAGCACAAGGTTATATTCCAGCTGCGTTTATGTAACAAAAGGTTATTTTCCAGCTGTGGTCTGGCAACTAATGTTGCTTCTTGTAGATGATGTCTGAGAATTTTGTCTAAGAATGTTTAAAATCAGTGTGATTGCAGTGTTACAGAATTAAAAGAGCACAATTAATACACGACACGACGAGTGAGTGCAGGGCTCTACACTGAGCATGGTCATGTTTATATGATTATACAATGTGTTAAAGCAGCCTCTGTGGCAGGCACATTGTTGGAGACTATGGCTATTTGTGACTAGTGGAGGGATTTACTGCTCCAGAAGAAGTCGTAGTAACTCCCATTCACTTACGCGTGCTGCAATAGTTTTGTCCAGACTTTGTACAATGGCTTTGCAGAATATTACCTGGTCTCCAATCAGTTCAGTATTCCCAAAACAACGGTAGCATAAAGTTGAAGACTTGGGCATGCGCAGAAGAACTCAACCAGTAAAAAATCCGTTTACATGGTATAATTCTTCATTCAATCGAGTCGGGCCTCAATCTTCGAATTGATGTGGTTTTTATATAGAGCATTTTCATTCAGGTTGGACTTTTAACCTGATTCCAATTGGAATATTAGATGTAAAGTAATTGTATTAGCTTACAGTTAGCTTCTAATGGCAAACTATACCTTTTTAATATTAAATATCTTTGGATGTTTCCTTTTAGCCTGCTTTTATGCATGTTGGTAAACCTATCTTCATCCACCCTGTTGCAATCCTTGTGTTGGATCAGATGATGTGTTGTTGTCACTGAGGTCCATCTGCATGCCCAGGGCTGCAGATGAATGTGTTTAGCCAGAGCTTTGCCACTGCAGGGCTCTACTGTCCTGGTCCTGCCACATCTGAAGCTCTGTGTGGTTAGCGTGCTTGGATAATGGTGCAACCAATACAGCGTTTAGGCTGTTTTTCAGTACAGCATGGTAGAAGTTGTTAGGGTGGTAACAAGATCAAAATCTGGCAAGTAAAATAGTGCGCACACACAACAATACAAGTATATTAGGCATAGTGAGATACTGTATTTATATACATATTTCAAAAAGATATGAATAAAAATCTAAAATATGCAAGCTAGTACAACTGCTGAAAGTTAAATACTAAGCGCAACCTTCTCAAACCTAAAAGCATAAAGCACCACTAGTAGACACTGTCAAGAGCTGTGTTCATAATTCCAGGCCTTTTCCAAAATGATTCCTTCCTAAAGGCCAATGTGTCTCAACAGAACGGGAAGAACGTTTGAATTCCTTTAGGCTATGGAAAATAGAGGAATTAAAAGATTTAGATTAATTCAGATCTTGGGTGATGGTATGTTATTCTCTTTCTAACCCTGTGAAAACACTGTTTTCAGTGGAAGTATTTGTTGTCACTCTCTAAACCTGTAATTTGTTTACAGTTCAATTTGCCACACATTTGGTGGTAATGTAAACACTTAAAAAATAATATGTATAAGTTGAGTTTTATTTAATTAATTGTGTGTGATGATTATCATTAGTGTTGCTGTTAACAGGAACAAAGAGATAGTGCTGAAAGATTCTGTAGCTTGTCTGGTGTTATTATGAGGTCCTTTTTATGAGCCAGGGCTGCTTTTAGGTGGCTCGTTCCCGAGGTCACATTGAGCTCTGCAGGGAGATGCTTTCTAGCCCTACTGGAAGTCGTTCCGTGGAGAACAAGTGGTTCTTGTTAGTTGTGCGTGGGGGAAAAATGGCTGTAATTGAATCTAAAACCATATGCTTCTTATTTGATGTGCCTTTTCTGCCTTTAAAAAAAAAAATGTTATCTTGCTAATTTTAGTATAGCCTGTACAAAAACAATGCTTGTTCTGTTTTTATGTTGTAATATAACTGAATGTCAAAAATATTCAGCTTTTTATTAACTTCTATGTTTTAAAAAAAAAAGTTTTTCGTTTAAATTAATGTGGGCAATTTATGATGTTTGAAATACTGTGTCTGTATATTGTGGTGGTTTTTCTGCCTCCAGAAGTGATTATGCAGTTAGAGCACTACCAATCTCCATGTGATCTACAGCACATGGTCTTATCAGACCTCCCTTTTTTATCAACCGGAGGCTAAAATTGTTATGCTGCCTTGGGAGACAAGAGGAACATTCGCTCTTCCATGCAAGAATTCTTAGCTCAGCTGTGTTTCCATTGCTAAATACAATTTCTTCTTAACTTAGTACAATTAGAGAAGGGCAAGTGGGTTGACTGAGTTGAAATATGGGCGTTGAAATACAGTATGGGCTTTTCGAAGATATGTGGGGAGACAGGAGTTTAAGTATTTACTTTGGCTGTGCTCCAACTAATGACATAACTGTGAATTCAACCAAATAAGATTATTTTTCTTAAATGGTGCATTGTTTCTTTTCTTTTCCACTCTGCGTTTACTTGTTTACTTGGTCGTTTGTTGACTGAAGCACTTATTTCTCAACATTTTTGCACTCTCCGTGCTTCAGTGAAGAAGGCGGTGGGATTAGAAATATCTTTTCGCCTTAGAGAGCAGACGATATGTCAAGGCAATGGGAACTTGACTATTCTGTCCCTTTGTAGTGTGTGAGAACAGTACAGAAAAGCCTCTACATTTCCGCAACATAATACATGCTTTGCATCGGGGCGCACTTTCCCCTTAGGCCTTAAAGTTTGACCTGCAGCAGTTCTTTGTTGCCTGATTTTTCACAAAACGTGTGTGACCTTCTGCTCTCCAGGAAGGCCATAAGTCATAACCTGAGCGGTCATGAGCTTGACCCAGCGTGTCAAACACGTCAACCAGAGTTAAAAACGTCGAGAGCCGACTTGTGTCCTAACCTCAGCCCCCAAGACAGTGCCACCCCAGTGTTCTGTCGGTGACCTCCCACCTTTAAACAGGGCACATTTGCTCCTTACAGGGTCATTATATGATTATCCTCACCGTGTAATTTCCCACACGAAACTCCGACCCAGCGAGTTGAGGTAAAGTTGTGTATTTAACAAGGCTTTAAATCCTAACACGTTGTCTCTTTCACTCCAAACAGTCACAGCTGCACTTGGTTACGTGTTTATTCTTGACAATAGCTAGACTGTCTCGGTCTGCTGGAAATGTTGATAGCAGTCAGGATGTAAATGAATGCGTTGTTTATAAACCGCGGCGAAACGTTTTCACAAGCCGCCTCAACTGAAATTACAGCTTGCCGGAGCCTTTTTGAAGCAACACTACCGCGCTGACGCGATGTCCGTTCCGTACCCTTCCACCCCCACCCACCGTCTCTGGCTCTATGTTTGTGCCAAACTCAAACAAAGACCACGTCACCTTGCATACCTTTGCACACACTGTAATGGATGCATTTCCACTGCCACCGGAAGGCACGGTTCTCCGGGAACAGCTCGCAGAGGGAGGGATGTTTCACTGTGGAATCGACCGGGACATTCCGTTAGTCACTCCCAGCAGGGAAAACCTTGTTGGGAGGCTTTTCAGCGTCGAGGTGTGAGGCGGAGCACATGCTGAAAAACAGGTTCCAGGTTAATAAATGGAAGGCCTGGCTTGAAAAGTGTCTCCTTACTGACAGAGGATCGTGCTTTTTTGTCTTGAAACGTGAGACGTCTCGTCTCAGCCGCTGCCAACTTCTCGGGGACACTGACTTTTAACACGGAGGGGAGGGTGGGATGGAGGGGGAGAGAAATGGGTGGGGGGCAGAGAGATTTGTTACAGGGGAGGCCTTGAGGGTGACGTGGAGGGATTAAATAGGTTTGGGTAGATGTTGCTGTCTGTTAAAGAGGATTAGAAGTCACATTGAAGGCCTGCTTTGTTTTACATACTGTAAATATAGAGATCAGGCAGAGGAAGGAAGTGAATGAATGTCAGTAATCCTGAATGCAATCCCAATACACACAGTAAAGGGTCATCAATGACCCTTCTGTTTATCAGCAATAGGAGACTGACAGCCTATAATAGAATGGTATGCCAGCATAAGAACAACAAATGTATTGGCACAGCACAGGATTATGGTTCCAACACATTTAGTGTGTTTGCGTGTATTTGCACACACAGCCGTGTCCATCTCAGGTGTTAAATGAGCGTGTCTCTCCCAGCGTAACGTTCCCGCGATCCCGCGAGCACCTCATTTCTCCAATGCTGACAAGGCAACCAGATGCATGTACACAGCATGTTCAGTGGTTGTGACAGGGCACCAGAGACCACATATCTGCTTGTCTTGGCCGGAAGCCTCGTCACATTAATGGATGGAGCCCCATCTGATCTGCTTTCACCGTGGCACTGATGACAGTCAAGGATATGGTGTTCTTGCATTAGCTTTAGCTTTTAGAGTCACGCTGCCAGAAACGGTTCCTCCACAGAGGCCTGCATGCGCCTACATGCGTTCACACAGTGAGATCTTTGCTGGGTTAAGCATTATTCTTAACGCATGCTCAAAAGATATTGGCGAGTCATGCTTTAGAAATGCAGCCTTGACTCAGTGCTGGCCGGGACTAGCTTCAGTCACAGCAGGCAGTGAGCATCATTAAGACCACATTAGCTGATAGCATCGTATCACTATTTCTGAAAGCAACATTTGCTTTCCGCATAGCTCGCACCCCGAGCTACCCCCCCCCCCCTTCCCCTTCCCCTTTGGTTTATCTTATTGCAGAGACAGACGGGACCACTTAACCTGCTTGGCTGGTTGTGTGGGAGGCCATCCTGCCTTGGGGGGGTGGGGTGTACTTCCCGGGTCTGACGACGTTAAGGACACAATGGACAGAGTTCTCAGCAGTAAAAGGCTTTGATCATCCAACCAGACCAATGGGGAGTAACCAATAGTGCTGCACAAGGTCTGCTGCCCCTCAGTGGAGACTGACGCACCTGGTCTGTCCTTAATGAATCAGGGGTTTGATTAATGCCGCTCGCATTGTGCTGTGCAGTGGGCAGATGTCCGTATTAGCAGTTCCTCTAAATAAGCACAGAAAGCCATCAGAGCAGTGTTCTAGCAGTGGATCGCCAATGAATCGGATGCATCAGATACTAACGCAGATGAATTCAGACACATTATGTTCCTTGTGCTGTAGCAACTGTACTGTTTTAAAAAAAAAAGAATCTGTCGAGTTGCAGCTGTACAGCCGGACCCGTTTCATTAAACTCTTCAGACTCTTCCATTCACTTATTTTCTCAGGAATTCTGTCTGCGCTGTGACCGTGCCAATACCACTTCTTGCCAGAGAGAGCGGTTATCCGTGCTAATGCAAACATGGCTCTTTGCTGTGGAGGTCTCATTTTCTGGCCTGGTCGGCTAGTGAAGTTGTGTGTGTGTGTGTGTGTGGGGGGGGGGGCGGGGGGGCAATGTCACTCTCATTGAGAAGCAGAGAAGCGCGCCTCAACACATCTTATTCTTATACAAAGGGGGTCTGTGATGTACATACAAATGAGCCCATAATAGGTGGTTGAGCTTAATCTGCCAAACAAACTCTCTCTCTCTGTGTGCTTGTGTGTGTGTGTGGGACATTCCTATAGTAAAGCGTGCAGTTTCGTGAGTTTTTGTGTAAACGTTTGTGTGTGTCTGCAGGTGTGCATTTTTGCCCCTGTGTGTTTATTGAAGAGCGGGAACTCAGTACCACCACGTACGTACCCCACCCGACCCCAATCCCACCATCATTCCCTTCTTAATCATCCATACCCTCCGAGTCTCAGGCCTGGGAAAAGCAAAGCGGTGTTCATATTCCCTGTGCATGACCTGAAAAACATGGTGTATGGAACAGGAAGCAATTGGTGCTAATTATCTTGCTTTAATCGGGGGGGGGGGGCGGGGACAACTCCTATATTGCTACAACAAAATTATAGCGTGTGTTCTCAAAATACCCCCACAATAAATAGTTTGTTATTAAATATAGAGGGTTCATTGTTCCTTAGTTAAACTGGGAAACCAATGCATTTGGTTAACACCCACCAGTCATTTGGAACTGTGACCAACTGTTAGCCTTACTTGCTAGGCTCAACCTATGCTGATACAGAGGTCTGATGTAGCTTTGTCTTGTGCTAATAGCTAACATAGGGCAAGATACAGTAGATGTATCAAGGAATCGGATATGTCACTGCAACAAACAGAAAAAACAAACAAATATGTTTTATGTTATAATAATGAATGATTATTATTTATAAAACAATTTGTCTACCTCTAGTTTATCCTTTCACTTTGTAATAGTTTGTAGTATGTTTTAAGTTCTGCGAAACTAACAGTGTCTCACACCTGTGTGTAGAATGTAATACCATGACTCTTCTGTCCCTGCTGCCTTTGATCTGATCTCCAGCAGCTTTATTGCCGAACACGTTGATCCACCCAGTCTCTTCCTGTGTAAGGCTGCATGCAGTCTTTTATGTGTGTCTTACGTCAGCCCCTAGTTATCGCTGATGGTTTATCTGGTTATTTAAGAAAAATCCAAAAATGTGCTAGTGTGCATCTTCTTCCATTTATTGTGGATGGAGAACAGCCACCAATTAGTCTATTTTGCAGTGCGTCTCCATGTGTGGAGGCTCTGACAGCCACCCTAGTTGTCACTGCATGTTTCCCTTTGTCTCTCCCGTGGGAGCTCAGGGGATCCAGGCATGCCTTTGAAAAGCATAGGCCCTCTTCCAATCAAGTATAACTAGCGTCTGCTAACAGGAACTAATCAATCATATTCCCGGTTAACAGACTGCAAGGAACCAGGACCTTTATTGTCAGGGCAAATGCTGGGTGGTTTTATTTGATAGGATTTTATTAATATCTTTTTCTATTTGAGTGTCCAGTTGGGGGGAAAAAGCCATTGTGTTTTGCAGCTGGGTAACAGACCAGGACAGTGTTGGTGATTGTATTCTACTGCAATGCCAAGAGGGAATGAGGAGGTGGGGTGCCCTCTGATTGGTTGACCGTATCGTAAAAGCAACTGCCAGTTCTTCCATGCTGTCAAGACCAATAAGCTCTGTATGTGTTCCCTGGTATGAGTCCTCTGCTGGAACAGTTAGGTCCTCGGTCTGCCTGTTTTCACTCAGTAAACCTACAGGGGAGAGCGTTGCTTAACTTCCTGGTATTTGCAATGAGATGGTAATTTCTCCCGCACCTTTAAGACGTGGACTATAAATGTAACTGAAGTTGAAGCACGGGTAGACCTTGCTTGTGCCTGTGGAAACACAATGTTATGTTTTGACCACCAACAGTGCGCCGCCAGTGGCCCATGTGACCACCTTGACATAGTGTGTATTGCAGGCAACCACAAGCTACAACTGTATCTGTGTATCCCCAAGATTAAAATATGCCCAACTTTGTCTGGTGAAAGACCCTCGACCACGCCATCGCTCGTCCTTTTTTAGACGTGTGGGGGTCGAGGACCGAGATGGGGTTATGGGACGGGCGGTGTGTGGGGGTTGGGGGGAGGGGGAATTTGAGATTTTGTTCTGTGAAATTCTGTTGCCAAGAATTCCCGAGACCTCTCCACTGCATGTCTGCTCCCCGTCAACATGCCGCGCTGAGCCAGGCAGAGCAGAGGCAGCGCAGGAAGAATCGGCGGGATTTAGCGGATACTAGCCCCCCCATACCCACCACACACTGAGACCTACTGTGAAAGATGAGCTGACAACCCCAAATTAATTTGCCGTCTGAATGAATCACCTCTTCGTTTGAAATAACCCTCCCCCCATGTCTCTACCCCCTGTCTCGCCCCCTTATTCATGTTGTACATCCCTATCAACTGACCAAACCCTTACTCCCAGTGTCCTGGATGTCTGAAAAGAATATTTTAGCCTCCTACTCCTCTCCATTTAATTAAAAAAAGGGATAGAGTGCATGATAGTGTTGGGGAGTGTGAGAGCCACCCTCTTTTGGGAACACATTGTACTGTAGATATGTGATCCACTTAAAGAATAAACTGATTACTGGATATGCTGTTGCTGTGTTATATTGTGGGAAGTTTGGCCTGGTTTGAAAAGATTAAAACATATATTATGATCAGCAAATGTGTATTTTTACACCCACGTTTTGTTGTAGAATTCCAGTTATTTTATGTAACGTAGTGTGGCAATGTTTAATCCAATAAAACGGTGCTTAAACTAATTGCCGGGGATCATCTTGTCAAAGGGAAATATTCCTACCGCCTCAACCTGTCCGCTTGTCGTCAGGGGCCATTACGTTACTTTGTTAAGCCCACTCGACCGCACAGCTTCCACACAGGATGCATTGAAGGGAAGCGCGGCCTTTCCCATCCAAGGGATCTGACTCTGGGGCTTTATTAAAATGTCACGGAGAAAGACCTTTTCAAGGGAGATAACAGGGAGACCGTGTGTGCACAATAATGGCAGCAGCTCGGCTGTCTCATCCCTCCTCAGAAGCCCTGCCTCACTTTTACGTGCGCTAGCTAGCGTGCCTGCGCTGAAGGGCTGACACTATCGCTAGCTGGCTGCAGGAGCGGTGCCAGGCTTTTGCTTCTCAGGCTGCATGCCCGGCCCTGTTCCCCTTACATACTGGATACGTTGTTGCGTACAGTTTCACAGGAATTTCCTATGGAGCGTATGCAGTAGTGTCAGGTGAAAGGCTACGTACGCGGTGAAACACATGCAGTAAAAACGCATGTGTAAACGTGACCTGGCTGTACCTAAAATAAAGTTGTGGTTAATTTCATTGGCGAAATTCGTACTTTTACTAAATTAATAATCATATTTCCCCTGGAGCAATGTCAGTTTCATTCAGGTACCAACTGTAATCAGAAGGAGTTGTCATGTAGAATGTTATATTGTGGTTGCGATTAAAAACTATGCAGCAAATATGCATACAGTATGTAAGGGGCGTATGCCGATTCCCCACTACATATGGCAAAACGCCGCACTCCATTCATGTTTATGGGACTCTGGCGCAATGCATGTTGGGGTGTGTTTAGAAGATGAGGGGGCGAGGAAAAATATATATTTTTCAAATTCAGTGAGGGGCTGCATCGCCACAGTCACCTTGCTTGCGGGCGGAAGCTCTGGCTGTATTTGTACAGCCGTCTAGTAAGCTAATGCCTTGCTAACATAATGAATACTGTTTTCTAGTGTGTTATAAGCATAAAAAAATATTCCTTTACAACCAATCTCTTAGTTACACTAATATTGAGCTTGTGGATCAGTACTCTGATAGAAATAAGTGTTTATCAAAGTTTACTATTTTCACCTCTGAACAAACAGGAAAATACTTAGTTTAGAGTGTGGTTGCAGTCTAATTAATATTTATTGCACACGTTAGTGAAAATGTATGCTGTGTATTAGACGTATTTATAGAGCGTTCTATTTTCCAAAGCAGTCTATCAATCATTCGTATCCAGAAATAGCATACACGCCCACCTGCGCTGGCGTTACGCTGCTCATCCAAGGAGGTAAGGCATTGTTTACATCCCCCCCCCCCCTCCCTCCCAGCCCGGGGGAACCAGAGGCTGGCACAAGATGGCCAGGGTTCAGGAACTGTGTGCACCCAGAGATTAGCAAGGCATGGCAGGATCCCTGATAACTGACACCCTCCATGCAGGCATCTGAGCCACTCTCCAGTCCCGCTAAAGACCACAGCCACAAAGGCGCCTTTCAGCACTCTGCGCGGCGGCGCTAATCCCCTTAGCAGAGAGAACTCGGGCCACCGATAGCATCTAAATAACTGCTCAGTAAATGTTATTTGCTTGAATTAGCTGTATAGTGTCTCTAGACGGCAGTGGATTGCATTGCAGCGCGTATAGAAATATTTATCCCTGTTGTGATTTCTCTTGATGTGCTGCTGTGCCTGCGGTTACTGAGCCGTGCGGAGACGGTCGGCTATTGGCTCCTCAGACCTTGGGGGTTTGGGTCACTTCAGCACTGCAGCTTTGTCTGTGGCATCCTTAACATTCATGTGGCATCTAGCCATCTCACTGTTGGCCTTCACTGACGCCACTAGCCTCTAAACCCTAGATCAGGGTTTTAATGGGAGGTTTTAATGCCATACAGTTGATGTTGCCTGAGACTTCCTGTAGGTGGAAACAGCCCACAAGCACCAGAGAGTTATCCAGGTGGAGCTCATGTACGTTAGCTTGGTCGTTAGGTCGTGGATCAATTCAGCTGTCATAACAGTCAGAATACATTGAAAGTTATGCAGTGATTGAAGGCAGCCCGCATGAATTAGATTTTTGCCCTCTGGAAAATAATAGCCTATGGTATTAAGAGTTTGTGGCCTACACAGCTAAAGGAGCATTATTATTAAGAAAACCCACTTATTGAACAACATAAAACCAGCATTTGATCATTATTGATGATGATTATCTGAAACGATTATTATCTGAAACGTAAATACTGTAGAAAAAAACAGCGACAAAAGTTGCCAAATCTTTTTTACAGTGCGTAACATCATCTATCTTGTTGCCTTGGATGGTTGTTTAAAGATTGGGGGGGGTGGCGGCATCGCAAATAAATTACCCATAATTGACCTTTAACCTCCCAAGAACCAGCTCCTCCTGTGAGGATCACTGTCTCCCTGGGTGTTTCCATGGAAACCACAGACAGTAGATACTGCCTGGACACAGGGGAATAGTTTTGCTGGGAGTCTCAAATTGGCTTGCCTTTTGTTCACCTCAGACATACAATCCAGATTACAGATGATCTGCAGCTTCACTATGAAAATGTCATTAAGTGAAGATGTTTCTTCTAACCCAATTATATGGCACTGTAGCAGCCAGTGATGTAATAACCAATAATGTAATAACTACTAATAACGTTATTGATAAATTCTAATGTAATAAAAGTCAGTAATGTAATAAAATGTATCAAAAATATAATAAAATCTTTGAACAAATAACACTTTTTGCCCATTGTACTGTATAATAAGGTCTTACATTATTGACTGGGTATTCAATATAGTCTGGGTTAATAAAATATTAAATGTTATAATCTGAGCCGATATTGTAATAATATAGTTATATCACTGTGTGTTTAAGTTGTATTTATTTATTGTCAGACTTCTGCGTACACTGACAAAAGCATGGGCAAACCAGGCAGCTCATATCTCCTTGTCTAAGCCAGGACCCTAGCTTGCACCGGGCCGCTGACCAATGCATCCCGCTGAAACAGAGACCAGAAGCACACAGGCCGCGTGTCCAAGTACACCAGAAACCACAGATCTCTACCCTCCCACCCTTCTCTCCCCGCTCCCTACTATTCACTCCCCCCCAAGGCCCCGTGTGGATTTGGGAGCCTGTATAAAAGGGGCTTGTGGGTCTTCCCACCCAGCGTCAATGGATAGGGCTGACACCTGAGTGCGAGGCTGAGCCAGTGCACCCCTGCAGCCTTGCTCGTGGGCACTGGCCAGATGCAGTGATAGCCAGGGCTTTTTTTGTATTTGTTTTACAGAGGTGGCTATATCTCTCCTCTCCTCAGGGCAAGAGTGCATACACCAACTACCTTTACACAACATGGCTGGTGTGTCTTTTAGTATTCCTGCATGTGCTAGTGGGCATTATTGCAAGTGCCTTGTTCCCGCGAGTCCACTTACTTTGTGTTGCCGCTGCTGTCTGCAGTCAAAGTGCCCAGGCAGGCACGTAGGAAACATTCACCAGGGACTGGCTAAGCCAGCGATCATGTCGAGATGCATGCATGTTTGTTGTCTGGCGTCCCTCTTAATGGTTCCATCAGCCCCCTCGGGCCAAGAGACCAGGCCTGCTGTCTGTCTTTCTTTGCTTAATCCTCTTATAAATAGGCCACATTGTCCATTTTACAAGGGATGAAGCAATGTGTTCTGAGCATGTAGATGAGCTGCACTATGGGAGATGGGCTCTGATCTGTTTGTGGCTGGTGGATCTCATCCTCTGCTCCTGTTTTATTTGTTCTCTCTTTTTCTCTCTTAATGTGAACAAAAATGATGACACTTGTCACAATGTCAAAACGACTGACTGACCAAAACAAATTGACTGGGTAGACGGACCGAACAGCAGAGACGCAATGACCAAGACAAAATGAAAGTATGTATGTATGTATGTATGTATGTATGTATGTATGTAGTGTTGGAGAAGGTGACAATAACAGTTATAACGGGTACTTTGATGGGGGAACAGAAGATAATAGAGAAGGGGGGGGTACAGTAACTGTTAGCTCCTCTTCCCTGTGGCGTAGGCCATGTCAAGACGGACCTAAAACAGCGGGAAGATAGATTAGGGATGAGGGGGGGGGGGGGGGGGGG
>JAODLL010066602.1:27536-41574 GCA_026546735.1 Forbesichthys agassizii
CCCCCCCCCCCCCCCCCGGGGCTAGTGCTCTTCTCATGGGGACATGTAGATAATTGATGTGGTTGGTTGGAGCAGCTTAATACGTTCCAGATTTTTCCATAACGACAGACAAAGTGGTAAAGTGAGAGAGAGAGAGAAAAGAAGAGAGTACACGTGGAAGGAAAGAAATGCGAGCAGATGTGATTACCTGAAGTGCTCTCTACCGGATAAAAGCATTACCCAGAGGCCTTAAAGTTTAGCCTATGTGACTACCCCTGCTGTTGCCATAGTCCTGACCGCCAGCAAGGATGAGGCACAGATTCATCATGGCCTTCCAACCTTGGGAAGCACTCTGCTACAGGCGAATAGAGAGGTTCCTGTTTACCCCTGGATTGATTCATCTCATACGTACCTCTCCACTGTGTAGAATAGAGTTTCTGTGCCAGGAGGGATCTCGCAGTTACCGAAATGATGTATTGTGTGAGGCAGGCGTTGGAGAGAAAATGGCTCTTAAAGGTCTTATTTTGCCCAAGGTCACGGGGAAATAAACACGCGATGATGTGAAGCTCATTTTTGTTTGTTTTTTTGTGAAGACCATGTTAATGTTGAGCCTTTGGCTAATACTTTGTTTCTCTTCTTTCCCCATATATCTGCGGCTGTGACTCACGCTGCAACCATATTAAAGGTAAGTTAATAAGTAAAAAATGCATTTTAACATCTCCCCACAAGCGAAACACATTTACATTACTGTTATCTGATATGCTATCTCACCACCACAAGGCCATAACATTCAAGGGTAAAAGTATTGGCTGACCAACCGGTTAACCCTATAAGTGCTAAATTGAGCAATTTGCATCCTAATGTTTACTTCTGAAAGCTGAGTGCTCTCCAGTGTTTGACGTCATTGCTTAAATTCACCTACATGACAGACAGATAATGTTTTATATGGTAATAAAGGGTATTTCTTTTTATTCTGCGACTAGAAATTGATTTGTAAATGTAAAAATGAACTAAATTGATCCCAAGAAGGGTGATTCATTTAGATCTCACCCAGTCCATACACAACTTCAATAACTCACAGGCAATGTTGACCATGGCTCTTATTGTAGAGAGACCCGCCTCAATCTCGGTGAGAATAACTTGGTAAAATCAAGGTTTACTTAAATCAGTCAACCAACAGTTGTTTGCGATGGAGGAGAAAACCAGTCAGGCTAACACGGGGCTCCACTCTAGAGGTGGGGAGGGGAATAACGTGTGAACTAGCGGAGCACTGCTCGAACACCGACATCTCCCAGGGAGACGAGGGTCCTCAGACAGGAAGCGTTATTATCCGACCCCTCCGATGCTTAAAGAGGAGACAAGTTCTGACACACACACACACAGACAGACAGGCAGCGTCCCACACAGGTAATTGGCTGTCAGACTGGAGGGTGCTGGAGACGCCATGAGACATGTTTTTAATTCCACAACCCCCAGCTCACACAAACACACACACACTCTTCTTCTACTCTTCTTCTCTACCAGAGGGTCTTGTATAACAACAGCTGCTGCCCAGCACTCAGTCACTGTTCCCCCACTGCCCGGCAAGCCAATTAGTGTGTGTGTGCATGTGCGTGTTTTCGTGCGTGAGTGTGTGTGTGTGAAGGTGTCCTTTGCAGGGTTTGCTCCACCTCCCATGGTGCGGTGTCTCTCCAGTGTGTGTGAGTGACAGCGCCCCCCGGGGGTGGGGGCATTGTGCCGGTCAGGCCTCACTGGTTACCAAAGGCCATCTTATTCATGGCCGAGAGGAAATGGGTTTGTTGTGGCCAGTCAGTGCCTGTCAGTGCCTGACTGACACAACGACTCCACCTTTCATAGCTTTTTTTTTTTTTGGCAGACAATAACCCCCACAATGGTTGTGTAGATAGGGCTGTTTATGAGGTTGCATTGGTTTTCATAACTAGACTGTGTAGCTGTTTTCATTCAAATTGTGTGTTAAAGTTCTAACTGTTTTGAACACATACTTGTCATTCATGAGGCGTTTGCTGCACTAAAGTGACTTTATTGATTTTGATTTGGACTGTGTCAGTGGGAAAACATGTTGTTATGGCGATAATAAAGTAAAATAACTCTAGAAAAGAATGTACATTTACTTTGTTGAGGGCACTTACCAGAAATCTCTTCACACTCTCCTAACAATTCAGGAAGTCAGATATGGCAGACAGCTTCCTGTAATTAAGGGCAGATAGCATCTCCGTCATTATACACAGAGAGGGAGGGAGGGAGGGAGGGAGGGAGAGATGTGTCTATGTGCTTGGCCTTGAGGAAGCCGTTGCTCTCCTGCATTAGGCCGCAGATATTCAACCCACGTTTTCTATTTAAAAAAAAGTTGTTTCTTTGGGGTTAAATCTGCTCTGCAAGCTCGGTTTAGGCGGTTTAGTATGTTGTTGTCATGGCGTTCCATCTCGCAATAGCCATTGTTTACTGACTAGTTCACACCACCTATTCACATACCCATGTGAGCTTCTCTATTCAACTGCACAGAGTCATCCTGTTTGGGACTATTTGCTAGTAATTGTGATTTCCCAAATGCTGCATTGTGTAGGCTGCTTGCTAACGCTCTTCGTAAGGAAGAATACTCTTCCTTACAGCCTACAGTAGGTACCATAGCTATCATGTAACCACACTGCTAGAAAATTGCAATGGTGAATAGCACGATTCCTGAAGTCATTCACGTATTCAGTTTTCAATGAAGGGTTAGTTTGGGCCCTGATAGGCACATGTAGAACTGCAGTACTAAAGCGCCCACAGACATACTTCTTAGAAGTACTGTCAAGAGTATTTTGTGGCATAATTGTGACATTGCAAATCTTTTATATCCAAGCGCATATGTGCGCACGCACGCACTACTACGTGATGAAGCACCTTTTGCACGGTTACCTTCCTTTATGTACTGATTGAGGAGATCAGAAAGGAAGCTCAAGGCAGTCTGGTCTGCATCAGCACAGGCCAAGCCCGGGTCTGGAGCTCCCTACGCTGGCAAACTCATTAGACCAGAGCCCTGAGCACAAACAGAGTCCCAGATGAGAGCAGGCTGTCCCGTTTGATCCCCGTGGTCCAGCCCAGATCACCCTCTAAACACAACCAGCATCCTGGCCCTCACCGAACCAAGGAGCGGAGCTATGGAAGAGTAGAAAGCCCTAAGCCAAGACAAGCATCTCTCTCTCACAATTTATTCTTCCTTTGTCTGTCTTTCTCTTTCTTAGGCTTCCCAGTGTGTGTCTCAACTATTTGTCTGTTTCAATTCCTCACACATGTACATAGTTGGAAGTTGATGAGCAGATAAATGCAATTCCCTGACTCTGTCAATGCTAGGCTTTTTGGGAAGACGTTCTGGATCGAATGTCTTGGAAACAGATTGATGGTGGTTTTCTGTTGCTTGTTATTATTCTTATGAAACATTCATGTTTGATTTTCTGCTTTACTCTTAAAGCCCTTTTAGTTGTATTGTTTAAGTATGCATAAACTAGGCTGTAATGGATGCTGATAGCTAGTCTTTTCTGGGAGCAGTCGGAGGCAGACAAGTCATGTTTTAAAATGTGTTACTTCAGATATTGTCAATGAACCTTTGCAAACTCTGTACTGCGCACCTCATTACATGAACCCAACAAGGTGAAACCCTGTTGATAGCTTGGTGCCTAGTTAAAGTAGTTAAAGTAGTTTAACTACAGGGTTGTCTAATTGTATCCGTACAGACCCGTATTGGTCACACTTTTTCCCCCTCAAGGGTGTGCTATCTGTCTTCCTGTTCTATCGCAGGTCATCGGCTGTATGCGCTGTTCATGTCAAGATCCATATCAACAGGTATGCTACCTGTACAAACACATTTCAAGGCCACGGCGTGGCCACGCCAAATATTTTATTTCCTGTGCCGAGACCCCTTATCTACAGTACGTCTGGGAAGGTGAGCATATAGTTGTCTGGTGTGTGCCGACCCAACGATTTCCGTCTCATTTCTCTAGGGCTAAGCAGCCAACAGAAAGGCGTTTTTCGTAGCCCAAGGGAGGACGGGCTTGCTCTGAGCTAAAGCCTTCGCAGGAACGCAACATAGCCACCTTGACCGTGTGCGTGGGCACCTCAACCAGAGCTCTCGACGCGTTGCATGTTGCCAGGCAACGCCACCCACGCGTTCATGCGTGCTTGTGTGTTCATACGTAACGACTGCGGCTACCACGAAGATAGTCAAGAGCTGTCATGGCTGTGGCGTAACGCGGCAGTGGAAATGTGTGGGTGTGTAGAATCTTCTAAGATTATGCTTTATATGTGGAGGTGGCGTTTCCTATTTCGTATCACAGCCGAGCTATATTGGCAGCACTTGCAGTACATACCGGTCTATCGGTATGAAGTGATTCATGAATGTTGTGGGGGCCACTAGACGTTCAGGTATTGATGCAGAAAGAGCGCCATTAGCCTGTGAAGCCTCCAGCATTAGTGCTCCCAGTAGAGGCAGCTCTAGATGCTAATCGAGGCCCTGCCTTCACATCTGCCCGCCGAGCCCAGCAAGGGTCTTCCAATGCCGGCCTTCACACTGATGGAGCCTTGACGTCACAGGCTCCCTACAGCTCCCTCATTTAGGACCGGGGTAAGGGATGCACAACAACGAATGGAGAACGCAAACAGAAAACATACTTTTACATTGCTGGTTCTCCCTGCTTCTTAGAGAAACTGCTCCCTGGGCGGTGAAGCTCTTTGAAAACCTTGTCTTGGCTTTACTTTGCAATACTGGTCATTCTATGGGAGATAACCCCACCCCTCTCTCTCTCTCTCTCTCTCTCTCTCTCTCACACTCACACTCACGCTCTCACACACACACACACACACACACACACACCCCTGCTGCCACTGTTCATTCTGTCCTTCTCACTGCAGTGCCAATAGACCACATGCTGACTGGCCAACCTGATGGCACACAGCTAACTTACCTAATTAAAAGTGAATACAAACTAAGGAGTTTTTGTCCATAGCCAAAGGCGCTGTTAGGGAAGTGTGGTCGCGCCCCCCCTTCCCCCAACACACACACACACACACACACACACTTTATTTTTTCTTTATCTTCTAAATGTCCTGCTCTCATTATGGAATACCTTTGATGTCAGGTTTTATATACATGACACACATTCTCATAAAGAGCACAATTACTTCCTTGTGTCCTGTGTGTTGAAGCACTCGTACTGGGGGTTGTTTGCCCTGGATGTAGTGTAATTAATCAGATGTTTTAAGACCAGCCCCCCACGTTCACTGGGCTCCTAGACCATAGAGACACGGTGTGGGTCAAAAAGCCATACTTCATCATCGTATCCTTGCATACAGAGCAGCAGGAGTTTCTGTGGAAAAACAGCTTCTCTCACACACGCACGCACACCTACCTACCTATATGGTCTAGGGTGACAGGCCTCTCTTGTCGAGGTGGGCATTCCAGTGACTGAATTTGCTTGTACGTTCCTGCCCTGGAGGTTGTGGCTCTATTAAGGCTTGATACACACATGGCTCACTCACCTACCAGGGGCTGCTGGGAACCCCACAGGAATATGGAAGCAGCCAGCTTGCCAAGTTTGTCTAATTTGTTTTTGCCAGGGTCAGCATCTGTGTGTGTAGGTGTAGCTGTGTGTCTGTGTGTAGGTGTGTGTGTGTGTGTGTTGCTAAAATACATGCAGGGAAGCTAAATGCATTATTTATGATGCATTGCTAGCATTTGTGTGGACCGCAAAAAAGTTTCCAAAGCTAATGCTAAATGCTAGAGGTCTAATTGTTTGAGGATGAAAATGCAATGAAGATTCTGACCAATAATGACATGACTTAAGACTCTAACCAAGGCTATCTGGGTGAGAATGAGACATATGTTTTAAGAGGATTACAGCAAGTTTGCACAATTTCACAATGACACACACTCAACATGGGGAAATAACCATTATTACCCACGCTGGAGACAAACTCCATCTGTAAAAATCATGGCAATACATGACTATGTTGATAATAAACTAATAAATAATACTGTGAGCCTACTACGTGTAGAAATGTGTACTTTGTGTAAATTAGGGCAAATTATTTCCAATGAAAGCTGAAGGCTTTAGCTTGCAAATGCTCTTTGTTGCATGTTTCTATCTACAGCAGGGCTATTCAACTCCGGTCCTGGAGGGCCACAACCACCGGATTCAAGGTTGTTGGAAGCCTGATAACGACCCCTTCATTTGAATCAGGTGTGTTGGAGCAGGGAGAGATCTAAAACATGCAGGATGCGGCCCTCCAGGACCGGAGTGAACATTGACAATTCTGTCATGTTTTTAATAAACCCTTCAGGCATGGTTTGAAAACATCTTCCTAAAACCTTAGGTTTAAGAATGCTTTTTTTTTTTTTTTAGAGGGCTCCTTAGGTCTTAATGGGTTAATGTGTCTTGTGTGTATGTGGTCTCACAATTTCTTTCCTGCTGTCCAGAGGTGCGTTGTCTGGGGCTATTTACCTGTACACACTACACAGCATGGTTCATAATGCCCTAGTGCTACGGCTGTCTATCCCTCTGCAGGGGCAGATCACATGAGATGGATGCTATTGTAAAAGATGGACAGATGGAGAAAGTGGGGTGTAATGGTGCTCCATATTGTACCCTGGAGCCCCGTAGAGTCACTGGAGGAATGCAGCTTTTAAGAATTACAATCAACAGATGTGCTGTATCTTTCCATCCAACCATCCACCTCTCGCTCCCTTCCTTTGTCATCTCTCCGTATCCCCCTCTATCCCATCCAGCATTATGTTATGTATCTATCTGCCCATCATCTATTCTTAGATGATTCCAGCATCTTCATTCTATCTATTAGATTAGTGCATTGATAGACTCACATAACACAGGAATTAAATTCCAAACCCCTTTTTCTTTGATTTCATCTACTGAAATGATGTCAGGCGTTAACAGTAGCGACATGACTTTGGAATAACCTTGAATTTGGGGGTTGGGGGAGGGACACTAAGGGATTGTTTTACCTTGTGTCTCCTAACCCCAGCGCTCTATCGTAATAAAGCAGTGCGGTTGCCCTTTGCCCCATGCTTAATAAAGCGCCGCTCTAAAGCCCAAGTGGCTCCAGTCATAAGATAAGCTGTCAACAGTGTGAATGAAACAAGGCCTTCTCTCCTTGAGCTGCTGTCCCTTTGTTTCCTTCATGCTTCTTTCCTGTCCTCCTTATCTCACGCACCACCTCTCCTCTACGCTGGGTGCGTTGCCAGACGGCGGCAGCATTTTGCCCGCTTGGCGCGGATGCCATTGGCATGGCACGCATGAGCCAAGCACAGCCTGTAGAGACGGCAGTAGGACAGGTGGCCAAGAGCTCGGTGCCCACCTGGTGCCAACGCTGAAGGAGGCAGACGGAGAAGAAGCTGAATGTTCCTCGGTGGATGGGAAAAGCAGCATTGATTCACTGTTCAGAGGGTGCGTGGTGCGGGCTGTGTTGGGCTGTAGCTTTTGTGGCTCCAGCTGTCTGCACGTCTTGCTATTTGCTTGGCCTCAAGACGTGGATGGATCTTCTCTCCGTCTCACTGTCTAAGCCCCTGACATCGCTCATCTCCGAATATCGCATTTCAGAGGGGTAGAGATGTGGAACCAATCTCCCCTTCTCCCCTCCCCTCCCCTCCTCTGCGCTTTTCTTCTTTATCTTAAAACTGTCATTTTACTCCTTCAAGGAGCAGAGAGAGACTTCACCGCGACACCATTTTGAGCTCTCACACTCCCACTTAATGGCAGACTTATTGTCTGCGACTGCTATCCGAAGCCTGGCAGCTGTTTGCTTCTCTTCGGATTCTTCCACAGTTCTAATCTTTCATCTTTGGGCATTGTGTTGTTGACATTGCGTGTTTGACATTAATGTTGCTTTGTGTTAGGTTTATTGCTAAAAAACCTGTTTGCTTTTCACCCATGCCCTTTATACTGGGCAGTTTTAGCACTCACATAAACAGTTGCATCATCATGCCTTTGTTAAATATAGACGGCTACATTTCCATACAAGGAATGGTTACCTTTCATTTGCAGCAGTTTGAATTCTCAGTCTTCTGTCCAAAAGTGGTCTCATTATTGGATTAGTGCCTGATGTTTCAGGACCAAAGAGACAACTACAGCCCAACCTGCCCTACCTGGCTAAAGACTAATCCATCCTAATCTAATAATTGCTCCCATATTCATGTTGTCTCATAAGAGCACAGCTGCAGGCATGGCAGCATCCCCAGACTGCTTTGGACCACAGGTAATAATAATCCATAGTCCCTTTTATGCCCGAGGATCAGATATTGTCTGGCTTCCGCATGTTTGACCAATGACCATTCGAGGAGGGGATTGTTTTTCTTCTGGTCGGACACTTCCATTGTCCTTTTGTATCTTTTTATTTATTTAGTATAATTTATATAATTTTATTATTTTCATTTAATCTCACAACCCTCTGTCCTGAGACGTAGTGGGTGTGTCCCCATTTTCCACCCATACTTTGAGAGCCACTGCTCTAGATGTGTGGTTTATGGGGAGATGTAACTGCTTTTTTATGAGCGGGTGTTGAAAATCAGCGAGAGCTATTCAGGCTCAGACGTCTATATTTTATATACGGCATGACAGCTTTGAAGCCTAGAGGAGCGTGACCGGGTAGCGTGGAACAACAGCGCTCATATCTCTGCTGAAAGGTCTCATTACACCACACTGTTTGTTATATTCATCATGGCCATGGCAGTGTCCGTGGACAGCAGTATAAATAGTGGGTGGTTATGACATGGTGGGGCCCTTTGATGCTGTGGTTACATTACAGTGGAAAGCTTAGTAAACAGGAGCTCAGTCAGATAACGCCACCTTTGGTGGAGGAATTATACCTATTAGTTGAAACATTTGAATAAAAATCAAAAGTAATTTCTTAATAAATGGGGAAAAATAGTAAATTTAGTGACAATGGTTCAAATTGTGTCCCGTGTATTGAAACCTCCACACATCGAAACGCATTCTGCAAGCAAAGCGTTGTTGATGTGAGCGGTGTTCACCCCTTTTTTTATATTTCTATTAACCTTGTAGAAGTATCAGATAATTTTTTCAACACACACAGAGAATGGTAAGATAGCGAAATGCGATGAGATACTTGGTGAATTTGACTTAATGTATATAAGATGACTTTTCCTTTAACACAGAAATGCCTGTTTCCTCACTATACTCCGTAGGTGCAATACAACACTATATTTCTCTACCGGAGACTCTTGGTCTGCACTGATGAATGATGGTTCTGCTTCTTTTCCCTCCTGGCTCTGTAATGGAGATCCTCACTCATGTCCCGACGGACCAAACTGAGTGAACAAGGCTCAGAGTCATCCACCCCCCCCCACCCCCCCAGAATCTTCCAGTGGGTAGCAGTTGAGGCAGTAAGGGGCTAGAATGGGTGGCCTATTAAAACATGGACGTGGGGGAGTTTGGGTTGGATGTAGCGTACCCTCAAACACTCTGATGCCTAGTGACCCCCTCTCTGTACTTACGAAGAGATTTATGGCTAACATTGGTCCCCACCATTCCTCTCTCACCACAATGTTTTTTTTAGTCATGGAGGCCTTATGGGGTTGCTCCTTCATTTCAAAGGCAGGGCTACGCTGTCTGGCAGCTGCTCTCTTACCAGCCATGATGGGCCTCTCTGGAAAACAAAAAAACTTTACACACTTGTGTCAAAATGTCCAATACACACACACACACACTCACACACAAGACGCACGATACGACTCACTTCCATCATGCCACAGGAACATGGCCTCTAGTGCTTCAATGTTGCACTAATTATGTCAGCTGTCAAACTGGGGATCCTACCAGGAAGCCGTCGTCGTGGTGGTGTGTGTGTGTGTGTGTGCGTGTGCGTGCGTGCGCGTGTGTGTGCGCGCGCATGCATGTGTGACGTTTCAGAACGGGTCCACCAATTATTACTAGTGAGAGAGATGGAGGAACAATGAGGGATGCGGTTGCCATGCCGATATTTCCTAGGAATATGGCTGCGAAGGGGGTCTTTGCATAGTTGCTAGGATCTTTGCAGAACATGCTCTCTGCTGTTAGTGGTGAAATGAAAAGCAATAGACACGGAACAACCGCGATCTCACAGCGTATGTTCCAAGAAAGCCAGCCATTTCCATGGTGTGGCCCTGCTCAAGGCTTACAGGCCAATTACCTGCTACAATAAGAACAGTGATTGAATTAAACTAGAGGGTGTGCATACCACCAGTTGTAAGCAGAAAATGGTAGCAAGGGCTCTGCTGCGCTCCTTTGAACATGTTTTTCTATTGGGATGAAATGAACACTGCGTTGAGGGGTGCTAATGTGTGCCCCGCGGAGACCACAACGCAACATGGGATCAGATGTTGGATGTAATTGAAAGTAGTGACAGGGAGAAGAGCAGTCAGATGTATTCTTTTGTATGAATTGGGTCGTTTTCAACTTGATCTCGGGGCAGCCTCTGTGGTGTTTGAATGGCTAATACATCCGCTCTCTGAGTAGACTGTAGGACAAAATTGTTCATGTGAGTATACCCTCTATTTACACCTTTATGCAATGCTCACAATGAGGGCATCCATCCCCAGATGTTTGACAGGACCTACCCCTCAAATGCCTCCGCTATGGATTTAGCCACATGCAGGGATTAGCCCTCATTAGGTCAAAGTGTATCTCTCTAGCTCAATTTAAGTACGCTTAAAGCTGAACTTAACAGGGAAACACCCAGGACTGTGGTATTGACTCTTTCTGTGACTGCAGTTTGATCTGCCTGAGGTGAAGTGTCTGTGGTCAACCACCAGTCACTCACATTCCAGCGGCCTGACAGACATGTGCACATGCTCTGTCTGGGGCCTTTTATCTCTGCTGCCATACAATTAAATAAAGTAACCCAACCTCCTTCCAACTCATCCTCCTTTGGTCGTTTCTAACACAGAGCATTTAGGCTGCCACACAGTTTGCTAAAAGTACTGTTTTGTGACCACGTGAAAATGTAATTGCCGGAATAAACGTAAGATGACTTCAACATCATGAGTGGGTTTTCTTCTACTTCATGTCCCCATTTTGGTTATTTGCTTAGTCACCATAATGTGTAAATGGGTCTATTTCTCTGAATTGTCCTCTCAGAACCTCAGTTGAGGTTTTAATGCTTTGCACTAGACTAGAGTATAATGTGTCGTGACCTGTTGTGTGTCCTTGTCAATTACAGTTATCCCCATCTGCTTATAAGCTGATGAACAATGTGTCTACTTAGAGCACTTTTTGCCATGGGTGGCTGTTTAGTTTGTGAAAAACCACACACAGCTTCACACATTCATTACGGGTCTATACACACTGTCATTGTGCTCTGTCTGTTCCCACATTCCCTTTACAATTTATTGTTGACAGAATATCAGTAATGTTGTACTAATTTTGTTGTTGTATTTAATTTTGTTTTATTTACATTTCCGAGAGATGCGTTTTCCATTTATCACAGATGATATCTGCCTCCTGATGTGATTGCTAGCCCCGCATCCATTAAACGTATTGAATCTATTAAGGTTTCATTAAATTAAGACATTGTGAAATTAGTTCAACAAATCAAATAGTCAGACAGAGCAAATGCACTGTTTCATTACAGCAGTGCTAACAACTTGGTTAGCATTAATAGCATTAGAGATTACACAATATAATAGTCTTGTGTTAAATTATGTAATTTTGCACCTTTAAACAACTGCAGTGAGTGTGTCAACCCTCTATACTCAGTTCATGCTTCTTCAGAACTTGTAACTGATAAATACATTGATTTATTTCCCCCTTTGTATTGTGGGCTCAAACATCAGTTATTAATGATTAAACCAATCAGGGGCTTTCTCATCATGCTGGTGCCATTTCCTATGAGGCATTCCTTTGAAGTTGCTTTACTTGTTGTTGTTAGTGTAATGAGGGCTGATGTTATCTGCAGTTCACTCACTGTCTTATATCTCGTATTGGGTTGTGTGACTTGTCATGTCTTTATTCCATTTACACTATATATATAGTATAGTGAAGCCCACCAAGATGATTGTTTCTGAATTGTTGTATTAGCTCAGTTCAGTCAATCCTGCTATGTTAACGTGTCAGGCCACAGCTCTGACCCACAGGTTGTGTGTGTGTGTCGGGGGTGGGTGGGGTGGGTGGGGTGTCTGTGAGAAGGCACATTTGATGACTGCTAGCCAAATACACCATATCCTGTTCATCTGACTCTCTAAAATGTGTTATTTAGATGTGCTCCCCTGAGAGAGTGATAAGCCACATTTATGGTGGTCATTAGAGATCCCCCATAGGGTGTGACACTTGGTGCGTGCGTGCGTGCGTGCGTGCGTGCGTGCGTGCGTGGGTGGGTCAGTAACCTCTAAGGCCTCAGGCCTGTTTCTTGTACATGGCTGCCATCACCTGTGGCCTGTCTTTGGGGGAAGCTTCTGGAGATAACGTCGGCCCTGTTGTTTCCCCCGGCAGTGTGACGAACTCCTGGATAATGTGTCTGTAAAGCCAGCCCCCGCCCCGGGCATTCAGACAACATTGTGTTAATTTAATCTGCACTCTGCATCTGATAATTAATAGATAATTACAGAGGCATGTTTCACCAAGTGTTAATGGTTGTTGTTAATGTTTTTGATGATATACGTCAGAATTTGTTATGGAAACAATGTGGATGTTAGGTAATTTTAGGTTTATGCTCAAGTTTGTACTTGATAGAATATCTTTAGTGAGTGTGACCTAATGAGCTCACACGATGAATGATATGGGTACTGCGTATATTGAACCTATTGTGATTGTCTCTTTTTGAATGCACCCATCTCTTTCTGTGCACGCCTGTCTTCAAAACTGTCAAAATGTGGATGTGTGTTTGAGGAATGTGTTTCCACTCGCCGTAGCTCCCAGTGGCAGAAGACGATTCTGAAATGGAACGGGTGAGAAACTCAGAGGAAAGCCACTGATGGGCCCTTCGCTCTGACACACTGACTCCACATCCTCCTCCTCCACCTGACAGACAGGCAGACACAGGATTTGGGGGGGAGGGGGGTCTTCTCAGCAGTCCTATTTTTGTAACACACTTTCTCCTCTCTCTATGTGTAGAGGTCCTCTCTCACAGGAGTGAAGTGCTAGTATGGATTAATAAAGGAACATCTTATCTTATTTTGAAATGTAGGCTATTAATTAATATTGCATTGCAAGATATATATTGATTTGTATGGGAGGCCAGACTCTTCGCTGTAGGGCAGGCTATTCGCCTCAACTCGGTTCTCCTGGGGTTTCTTTATCAGCACATTTCACACCAGGAACATACGCTAATTTATAGGGACTTGTTTTGGCTGTGCATACAAATACAGAACATACTGTATACAGTACTGCTATTAGTATCTAAGTTGGAATGGGACATACTATCACAATGCATAATAATGATTTAATTGGTATGAAAGAGATATTTTAAATTTTAAAAAAATATGTATTATTTCATTAAATTAAATATTATATTAATTGTTCCTGTGTTTTAATTCTGGGTTCCCCCTAAACTAGAATGTGGTCATGTCAAGAAACCACATCCCTCTTTACTGTTTGTCTTGGTCAGCCATTTCCTTCTTGTCCAGTCTCTCTTTGCTCTCGCTCGTTTGGCTAGCATTTAGCATTATCTGTTTAAAATGCCGCTCAGCACACACAGGCGTTCCCCTTCCTGCAAACCTTAAGCCACACAATATAAACGATGGCCTTAAAAAGTGCATAGATTTACTCAGGCACGTGGCATCTCGGTTTCAGTTGTCTCAGGGCCAAGAATGTGCAGCATGTCATGAGTTTGTTATTCCGTATGTGTGTTGTTTGTGTGTGTGTGCGCCATCCAAATCGCTGTATGCATTTTGATTGCAAGGCAGGGCAGGCAGTTTGTTTGTGATATGTACAGTTGCAAGAAAAAGTATGTGAACCCCTTGGGATTACGTGGAGTTTTGGATGAATTGGTCATTAAATGTGCTCTGAACTTCATCTAAGTCACAACAATAGAAAAACACAGTCTGCTGAAAATAATA
>JAODLL010066613.1:0-10719 GCA_026546735.1 Forbesichthys agassizii
CCCCCCCCCCCCCCCCCCCCCCCCCCCCCGAGACCCCTTCCTTACGGAATATGGAGACTCTCGCTTGGGCCGATCTATGATAAGGCAGAGATATAACCGACTAAATGTTTCATTCAGCAGCCTGAGATTGTGGGGAGGAACGCTGTCACATCACACCTAACTGGAGGCATGGGGACATGCACAGAGCAAGGACACACACACACATGCACACACAGATAAGTTCACACACAGGGTTTTGACAGACGACAGCAAGGCCTTCTCGTAGATTGAAGTTGGAAGTTGAAGTGCATGTCAAGGTGTGTAATCCAACTGACCGTCATCCTCAACAACAACAACAACAACAACAACAAATAGTGTGGAGGAGAAATAGAGTGAAGAAGCAGAAGCTTCTCTCACAAACAAATACAGTATATGTAGATAGTGTACATAAAGGTTTTTCAGGCAACTTCTTCATTCACTCCTGAAACACCCACAGTCCTAAAAGAAAACATCACAAACATAACACCCCCCGCCCCCTTCCCCATCCTACAGCCTTCCAAGCTTTTTGCAAATGCCTTTTCTTTTTTATTCTCTTGGTTCCAGCCTTGATGTCTTAGAAAAGTCTTCTTAGCCTCCGCTCCATTCAGCAATCACATGGGGTCACACCGGTACAATAAACTCAAAGAAAAGGCGCATTTTCACTTCGATTTGTTACAAACCCACCTAATAGCGGTCTAGTTTCAGAGCAAATGCTGTGTCAAAGGCAACTGGAATGGTTCCATCAAATGGAAGATGTCCTCTGGCTGGGGTTAATGGGACTAGAGTAGGTTGAAGGTGGAGATGGTGGTGGTCGGATTCAGAAATAGTCGGAAAAGGATAAAGAAGTGGAAGTTTTCATCTCAAGAGTAATTTGAGGTCAGAAAACAAGGTCAGGCCCACAATGATATCCTAATTTGCCCGTGTGCATGTGTTGTGTGTGGGTGGGCGTGTGTATGCGGGGGGAGGGGGAAGGGGGTACGTGTGTAATCCGCTCCATGTGGCTCAAATCATGTCTCATTTCAGCCCGGAATCACAGACAAAGGTTACCGCTTGACCTTTTCACAGCTCTGAATTGCCGTCGCACACTCAGCTTATTAGTGTACAAATACACACACACACACACACACACAAGAAGCACATGCTTGTATATACACACATTCCCTCAGAGCAGAACAATGACAGAAACAGAGTGCTACGATGAAAGCACACCAACTCTTCTGTTAGCAATCTTGGCCAACTCATCTGTTTAACTTCAATTTGCTCTTGGACATGACATCAAAGAAAGAGACCTGCCTCCATTTTGTTTTTATGTGATTCTTTTATTTCCACTTTTATATTTACTAACATTTAAATGTTTATATGTGTTTGTGTGTGTCTTTCCTCAATCAAACTATACAGACTATAGTTTTGTTGCACGTAGTGTCATCACATTAGTGTGTATTAAATGACCAAGGGCGCATAGAGAAAAGAACATGCCCCATTGCACGCACGCCCATGCAGTGCATGCATGTGCATAGATGCATTGCCTACATGCATGCGGCCGAGCCTTGTCTAAACACCAGTCACTTTTGCATCCGAGCACAAAACATACATGAAATAACGCTATGACACAAGACCTTACACACACACACACACACACACACTGGCCCTTTAAAAGGCCTGCTCTGCTCTGCCCAGCTCTGCTTATGTCCTGTTCTGTTCTGCTGTGAGTCAGGCATGGCTGCCGGCCAGGGTCATTCCACACAGGCTGATAGATTCCTCTGGCTGCAGAGCGGATGGGAAACACATGGGCAGCCTTCGCTCGGCACAGCCTCCCCAATGGAAGGCTTCTTTGGAACAGCATGTTAAAAACTTGGCAGGGCTCGATGTGATCCATATCTGTGAAACAGGCCCTCTAGGACACCGATGCACTGAAGGGAGAGCTTGCCTTCACAGACTCTGTGGGCATACGATCCCTGCGTTTGAAATGTGTTTTGTGTGTGCGTGCGTGCATGCATGCGCGATTGTGTGTGTGTGTGTGTGTGTGTGTGTGAGAGAGAGATAGAGAGAGATAGAGTGTAAACGATAAAAGATAGAAAAAAAAGTTTGAGAGCGACACAGGGAGTGGGATTGGCCATAAATAGCCCTCGTGAATAATGTGGGGGAATAATGTGAATAAAACAAAAAACAATGTTTTAAAGCTGTATAATGGGAGCGACTCATGCAACCCTTAGGCTGCCTGCAAGAAGCACTGAACCACACACACACACAATGGAATGGTTTGCATTCATTGGAGAGAGGTGTGAGTACATTTGCAGATACTGCAATTGGTGGGGTGGGGTGCATGCATCCTCAAATGCATTGGGACAATCATGTGCATCCGGGACATTTGATCAAAGTTTTGATCTTTGATTTGAAAATTTGATCTAATCTGTTTTAACAGGACCCTGAACTGTGAATGGTCATGAACACGGCATGTCTAACCTGTGGGACAGGTTAGACATTGCTACAATGCATGTGCCACTATGCACACACAAGCACACAAATGGCATAATAGGTTAATGGTTAGCCCATTATGAAATGGCAATTGGGGGAGGGGCAGGATATGTACGTCCTAGTGCCATATGGAATTATGGAGTTCTATTCATAGGCAGATTTCTCTTCTATAACACAGTATAACTTTGTGATAATACTAATATATTTTATGCAGTGCCATATTAAAATGCTGTAGTAATTTCAAACTCACCATGGATGAGTCATCTTTTAATGTATTACTTACTCTCATTCATTAATGTAATATCGTTAATAATATTTTTGATATTTTTTTATATTAGTGAAATTTCACAGTGAGATTATGAAAATGAGTGTGTGTGTTTGTGTGTGTGCGTGCGTGCGTGTGGGTGTGTGTGCACGTGCATGTATTACCAGCTGTGGTGGCGGTCGAGTCTGCAAATAGGGGCTCTGGGAGGGGCCAGGCGTAGTCTGCTGAGGAGGGCTGAAATAAGGGGGGGTCCCCTGTTGAGCCCCCTGCTGCTGGCTGAAGCCTCCAATCCCCTGCTGACCATAAGGTCCCACCTGCTGACAACCAGAGAGAGAACAAATAGCTTAGTTATACACCAAAACACTAAGACCAACCATGTTAGCCAGGGTGTTTCTATTTACAGTATACACTGACCATCCACCCTAACCAATAACAACAAATTCCTCCTGTAGACATGGGGGCTGTTTTACGGACTCCTGTCACTGCAGTCAGGTGTCATTACTCAGTAGTCAGAGAATGGTTATGGAATGTTAAAAAAAGAAACCCACAGGCCCACACACACACACACACACACACACACACATGCACACACACACACAGACACCCTCCAACTGGCTTCTATCCATTTTCCAATTCATCAGCCCCCACCGCAGGTGACCTCTCACTTAGCAGAGTAGAGGTGAAAGCAAGACGCCCTTCTCCCCGACAGTCCCCTGTCTAATGAACTCACACAGACAGAAACTTGTATGTCCCTTGGCTTACCAAATGACGCCCCCAACACACATCCACACGCACACAAGCGCACTCATTATCTCCCTCTCGGCCGGCTCACAGATGGGAAGAGTTTTGTTGAATATTACCGCGGGCCCGTCCCAGGCCGTAACGCTAATGGGGGACACATGGATGTGTCGGAACATTCCAGGGCAGCGCAGTTAAAACTAACTCACTCACTCCGTCAGGCAGGCACAGGCCAGGCCGAGCCGAGCAGCGGCGCGGAGGGAGAATGTGAAAGGAGAGGGGGATAAGATAGGCTGGCACCCATACAAATGCAGCCCTAATCCTTCCTTGTCAGTTGTTATGGCTACAGACAGCGCCAGGTGCTGTGCGCTCCTCTGAGGAGGGGCGCACACGAGAAGCATTTTACCCCATTACAGACTATTAAACAACATTAACAACCACTTGTGAGGCAATTTATTGTCAGTTTGTTTTTTTTCTCCCTCTGTCACGTCATGTCATGTTTTTACACCGTCGTTAGCAACGGCAGCCAACAACTTGTTAAACTGACCGTAATTCGGGAGGCGCGCGTGCGAAAACACCATGCTGGAGTTTTTGCGCGTCCAACCGACACAACCAACTGCCTTGACACTTCATAGAACTCTAACAGTCCTAAATAGCTCCTTGTAAATCTTCCCACCGGTTTGACAGAGGTTAAAATAAGTCTGTCAGACATTGGAGTGATTCATGTTTTGCGTGATGTTCTTACTGGGTAGGTAGGTGTGCTGAAATCACATTGTTACCCGAGCCCTGTCAGATAAAAAAAATACAAAATAAAAGTGTGTGCTCCGTGCTGTGGGGAATGAAAGGACGAAGCCGTAAAAAAATACAAATAAAAAATCCCAGCGAAGGCCGTGACTGCTTCAAACGCAATGAAACCCGAGCAGAGCAAAAAGGGATTGTGCGGTCATTACATGCTGTTGTTAATACATCAGAAATAGTTTTGAAGGGTACATTCCTTTTGAGTGGGCAGTGAGAACAGCCTCTTGGACGCTGGCGGAGGCTTCACAGCGCTCTGAATGGAGATGATTAGACAACGTGAAATACTTTTCACTTCCAAAAGCGTCTTGATTAGAAAGGATAGCTGTATGTGTGTGTATGTATGTGAGAGAGAGAGACAGACAGAGAGTGTGTGTGTGTCATTAAGCCTGTGAAACAGACAGACAAGATGAGATCAGACTAGCTGGCAGAGAGGTTAATAGCATGGCCTCACTCATGCCAGTAGCACCACTGGATTCATTACTGCCAGCTAGGCAACAAACACACACACACACTAACATACACACACACTCACTCACACACAGACACACATTTGTTTACCCATATAGACATGCTCGCATACCAGCACGCAAGCACACACACACTCATCAATTCACCTTTGTATGCACGTGTCACAATTCCTGCACATAAACAGATTATGGGTGCTTTTACAGTACACTGTGTGTGTGTGTGTGTGTGTGTGTGTGTGTGCATGTGCGTGCGTGCGTGCGTGTGTGTGTGTGTGTGTGTGAGTGTGATTGTGCGTGCGTGTGTGGCAAGGCAGATAAATCCCAGCAAACGATCAAGTGATATGTGATGACAAACTGATGCAATACAATAGATCCAGGCTGGAAAACAACCGCCATAGGGTTGGTGGGGATAAGGTCGCCATGGAGATTTAGACCAGGCAACCGCGGGCAGGCTGCCTTTCAGAGAAAACTTATGAAGAGAGCGGCAGACAGAAAAACAGACGCACATACAACATGTAGGGGCAAGACAGACAGACAGAGAATGGCAGAAAGACAGGCGTGCGGCCGTCAGACAGACAGGATAGGCAAGCAGGGCACAAACAGAACTGAGGCGAGCGTAGACAGACGGAGGATGAGCTGCAGACAGCCGCCGACACAGTCAGTCAGTTTGAGACGCAGGCAGCGGCAAACTGAGGCCTAACAAGTACCGACCTGTCACCACTGTGGCTTTTAGCAAGGGGGGTGTGTTATTCAAACATGGCTTCTGTCTGATAGCTAGACAGCCTGTAGAAAACAACACTGTGATTTAGCCAGGCGCGCTTATGGGCCACGCTGTGTCCAACAAACGCACAAACGCAAAATTATAGCCGATGAAAAGGCCAGTGGGGAGAAAGCAATGTACGTCCCCACGAGTTGAGTAATTTACAGCAGACTGCTGAAGCAATGTGATGAACACATCTTCGGCTCGCTCTCACACACACACACACACACACACACACATACACATATAAAGGAATAAAAAATATAAAAAGTCTAAACAAGAGCGGTCTGAAATGCGATCTGCATGTGTCTGTCTTTGTAAATGTGAATGCGCCTCTGTGTGTGAGTGTGGGTGTGCGCGCGCCCGCGTGTTTTTTGTCACAGATCACCCCACTTGTAATTCAATTGGGCCAACGAGCGGCAGACAGAATTTTCATAATTCTATCGCCATGGCGATACGGCTGGCTGGCAGCCGGGCCACTTTGCCGAAACACCGGTTGCCTGTTTTGAATGACATATGGAGGCAGCCAACCAGAGACAGGCTGCAGTGCTAAGCAGGCCCAGGCAGACATGACAGGCATACAGAGGCAGCGCGTTAGCATCGACGCGCTAGCACGAAGGCCCGACACGGATCACAGCTGCACATTTAGAGCGGCAGACACAAAGAGGAAGGGCAATAGAGAGAGGGCACACAGAGAGACTGACAAGTCGCAGCAGGGAGAGAGAACACAACGATGCACACGAGAAGAAAAACAAACATGGACACTGCGAGAAGAAAGATGTACGGCGCAATGCGAGAAGAAAGATGTACACGGCGAGAATAAAGATGGACACTGCAAAAAGAAGGATGGAGTTGGTGTCCTTCACAATAAACAAGGAAATAGAATGATGGACAGGAGGAGGAGATTCACATAAATGGAGAAGGGCAGGAGGCATGAGGGCGTCATACCGTTCCAGGAATTAAAGGCATAGTTAGCTTTTGCAAGCTAATTGTAAGCTAATACACTTCACCAAATATCTCCTCGCATTTCGCTAGCGGTTACTGTTCTCTGTGTGTGCTGAAATATGAACATAAACAAAGTCAAACAGCGCTCACAACAACAAAGCCGTAGTACTACGCTTTGCTTCACAATGCATTTCAATGCGCTGCAGAGGGATATTGTTTTGATTCGAAGTTAGCAAACGTTTCCAAGAATAAATAACTCTGCTTAAAAATACACTCAGCCTGTTCATATATTGGAGACATTTAAGGATGTGACACACTGACACACCAGCATGGGGAGAGAAGGAGAAAAGAGAGAGAGAGAGAGAGAGAGAGAGAGAGAGAGAGAGAGAGAGAGAGAGAGAGAGAGAGAGAGAGAGAAAACATTCAGTTAATAGTGGCTGAATTGAATCGACAGCACACATTGATCTTACTTCAATAGAACTAAAATGGAGAAAAGATTATCATGATGAGTCATCTTCACATCATAGCCTTATGTATAATGGGGTGCCCTATAATGGAGCTTTGGAAATGGGTTTGTTTGAAGGTGTTCTAGGCTTATTAGGACAGACTTCAATGTCCTTTGAAGGGCTTTGGACAAGAGCTTTATCCTTGGAATGTTATATGACTTATTTTGTATTCAAGAGACGGGGGGAGGCTAATTATACAGGTGAAAAATACTCTACATAAGAAGCAATCATAAGCATAACAGTGCCAGAGACTCACGACCCGCACTATCCCCAGAGGTGGTAGAAGCTGAACAACCATATTCTTTTTTGATAGTATTTTAATACAGGCTAGTAGCAGAACGCATGAAAGTGATGTTACTGTAACCTGACATGCCAGAGGAATTGTTGTCACAAGTCCATCTGGGGAGCTGTACATTGAAACTGTTTGTGAATGGCTATACTTTCAAAAGAAATACTTGGCAGTTGATTGGATGAACCATCTGGTCGTGTTCACTGTTGGCACCATGGTCGGCACACCTAAACCACGCCTGTATAGCTGTAAACACGACGCTGATTGGAAAACCAGACCTGTATGGCTATAAACATGACGCTGATTGGAAAGTTCAGTTGCTACTCGGACACATTCAAAATGATTCTGAGGCTTTCCAGACCGATTCTCATGGCGAAATTTAACTGAAGCTCGCGATATCAGGATGGTCTTGCAAGGCTAATGTAACTGTACTATTAATAATAATAATAATAATAATGATGATGGCTAAACTATGCCATTTTAATCATTTTAAAATATGATTTATTTCTGAACATAATCTTATGAAATAATTGCAATGTATTGCTTACACAAATTTAGTGTAAACATATACTGTAATACATACAAATACATAATTTGTATAATAATTGCATATTTTAATATTCTTACTAATTTAGCATTTTCAATATAATTCCTAAATTTGATGAATATTAATATTCATACTCATTTCAATAATACTGTAGATGTATGGTAAATGCGATGTAGTACTATATTTGAAGCCTTCACTTATGCAAACTTTTACAGTTCATCCTGTATCATTGGTGTGTTCTACACCAACCCATTTGGCCATGAACCCCCACTGTTTACCTGGCACTGGCACAAACACAGACCGAGATGCACGGCTAATAAACCTTCCAGTCAAATGAAGCAAACCAAATTACAACTCAACAATGTGATTAAAAAATGAGAAGAAATAAAGGAATAACAGGTTTAGTTTAGCTTTTTTTTGTAGACCAGGAGGTAAGGAATCTTACAGCTTTCACAGGAGCCCATAGTCTTTATTATGGTAATAGCCCATATTTTCTGTTATCAGGGCTAATTGACCACCGGGAAAAAGCACTGGGCTTATCAAAAGCATTATAGGAGCTAATAGAAACAGGGGGCAGCTTTGTGAACAGCATACTCTGCTCTTTGTTGTAGTTGTATTGAATTATATGCTGTTTTTAAGCAGAGAGTGGTTGTATGTCTATTAACACTGTAGAAATAGAGTGAATGGGCACATAGCCTGATTCAAATGTAGCTACATTTATCAAAAGATTGTTGATGAATACTATCAGTGAAATCAAACTAGACTTGATACACCTGAGCCAGTTAAACTGCTATCGGTTGACCTGCAGGAGAGTGGCTATACACCTGCTACTGTGAACTCCAAGGACATATTTCTGAAGTACACTTGGTAGATACTTGTACACTTGCTTGTGAGTAGTAGTGATTAAGGCATTGATTGATAGATAGCTAATATAGGTCACAATGACCTTTACAGGGACAAGATGATTACCTGCCGATATTGATCTTTGCTTGAAAATATAACAATTGCAACAATGCATGCACTCATTTGGAGAGCATGATTAAGCATGTCTTCTATTATGTAGCTCACACATTATCAAACATCGAAGAAGCTAAGCAGAAAATAACAAGAACATGTCCTGAAATGTGTCTTATGGACAGACAGACAGATAGATAGATAGATAGATAGATAGATAGATAGATAGATAGGTGTTCAGATAGATAGATAGATAGATAGATAGATAGATAGATAGATAGATAGATAGATAGATAGTTAGATGTTCAGATAGATAGATAGATAGATAGATAGATAGATAGATAGATAGATAAATGTACAGATAGATAGATAGATAGATAGATAGATAGATAGATAGATAGATAGATAGATAGATAGATAGATAGATGTTCAAATAGATAGATAGATAGATAGATAGATAGATAGATAGATAGATAGACTGCAAAAAATGCCCTATCAAATATAAGTGTAAATATATTAGTTATGAGCTTTCTTATGCTTAAAATAAGCAATTTGGGCTGCCAGTGTGTTACTTGATAGGATTTCTTAAATTAATTGCAAATGTACTTAATTTATGTCACTAGATAAGCCATTTATGTTAGAAACAAGTCCAACTAGATTTCAAATCTAAAAACAAGATTATCTCACTAAGTTATGTGGTAGTTTTTGCAGTGTAGATATTCTTGTTAAACTTGTAATTTGAGGATGTTTCTATTATTTAGCAGGAGAGTTTAGAGAGCACACCTATTCAGGAGACTAGACAGTATGACTACTACAGTATGAAATGTTACTGATACAGTCTACTTTTACATCAATGCAAATAATACTAAACATTAAAGATAATAAGGAAAACTCAAAAGATGAATGAATTCAAAAGGTGTTATGGAGAGACAGATCAGTTTCATATTTGCATGGTTAGGGGTTGTCTTGGTGTTGATAAGAACGGACATATGATAGACATACATTGACTGCATGATGTTTATGAAATAACAGGTTTATTTTTTGGAGACACTGAATGTCCTTTTTTCATGGAATGTGCCATAACAACAAAACATTGTGTAACTGTAGTAACTGTTAACCCACAGAGTTAGCATTGGCAGAGTCTCAGCATTTTCCTTTCATTAGCACTACGTCACATAAGCAACTCTGTGCTGATGCTGAACGTCTGAAACGTACCCTCGTAAGCTCGACACGAGACTCTCGGACTTTCAGTAAGTAATACTGTCAAATTCTATTGGCTGTTAGCATTGTCATTTACAGGTACTGTACGTCTCTGTAATTACCGTTAGGATGGCGCATTGCTTTATCATACTCATTTAAAATGTTCCATTTATTTTAATCAGTAACCAAAGCCTACTAATTTTACAGCTTTACAAGACCTGTAAAACTTACAGATTCCTGATGTTTTGCTTTCCTCATTGTAAGTTTAACGTCCGACTTGGTCATTGAGTTACTAGTTGGTCGTCTGCATGTCAATAAAAATACCTTGTATGTTAAGTAGGCGGGTATTGACGCAGTTGGCCAGCGCTATGTCCCAGAAGGCTGGCTCTGCGAGACTAGGTTTGGCACAGCTGTTCACCTGCACCAGTGTGTCTCCACCTGCAGAGGGCCACTGAAACTCCATATCTAAAACATGCAAGGTTCGACCCTCCAGGACCGGCGTTGAATAGCGTACTGGAGAGCAACTCAATGTATTCTATCCAAGACTTCGTGCAGCACATACAACCTATAAGGACAAAGCATGCTGAAGGCTTTGCCCATCGGGATATATTTCCACTTCACCATAGAGAGAACAGCAGGTATTTGAAAAAGAAGGAAGTGGCCTATACTCCATACTAACAATGCATTTCTGTCACTCCAGTATAGGTAGAAACAATGGGAAGGGGGGGGGGGGGGGGGGGGGGAATATAACCACAAA
>JAODLL010066634.1:0-17246 GCA_026546735.1 Forbesichthys agassizii
TATATATTTTAATATTATTGTTATTTAAAGTGATCCATTTTGTGATCCCATCTGCTTTTCTTTTTTCATCCATATATTAATACTTAGCCTACATGTAATCTAATTCATGCTGAAACCTCTCCTTCGTGACCTCTCTCTGAACCAATCACAGCCCGGGACTCCTCCAACCATGTCAGGGAGCATATGGGCCCTGCCTCATTGAAATGTACCTTAAAGCATCCTCGGGGGCACTTCGAGTGTCTGCTCCATCTGTGGGACCTCCTGGTTCGGGAGGGTGACCCATTTTCCCCCGGGCATCCCAGGTGTAGGGCAATATGGTGTTTAGAGCTTGGTTGTTTTCAGTCCCAAATCACAAGGTCAAGGCTCCTCCTTGTGTAAGATAAAGAATGTCTCGCTTAACTTTTAACTTTTACTTTACTGTGTCATTTCTAAACAGAACCTCACTGTATAATTTCTACACTACTTCACCGTTTCATTCCTAAACGGTACTTCACTGTATCATTTCTAAACAATACCTCTGGTTTATTTCTAAACGGAATCTCAATATAATTTCTTAAGTGTCTCTCTGTTTAATTTACTGCTTACACAGTAGCACCTTGCTGTGTCGATACTAAATGGTACCTTGCTATACGGAATATAAATGTAATTTCAGCTCAGTGTAATCTCCCAGGATGTATTGCTGCTAAAGTTCATACAATTTTCTGGAATATTTTAGATTCATGTTGATTTTGCCTTGAATTGAATTGTTTTGGGAAATTTCAATGGAAGCATTCGAACTAAAATGATAAGGACAATGCTGAGGGGAGTTGCTTTAAAACCAAGGAAGAGCAACTTCAACTGATTTTAGTTGTCTGGGACATGCTCTCTGCTCATGTACATAATGCAACAGTTGCAATCTAATTTCAACTTTCTTACTGTACTGACTGAAGTCTGTTGATATCATTTATTTGAATGACATGCCATTTAATAACTATTTGGTAGTACTTAAGTGTTTCATTTTGAAAGGATGCTTCTCGTGTTTGTGCCACCAGTTTTCCAGAGATTATACTTTTGTCACAGAGATGGAGAGCTGGGGGTTATTATTTTAGGTGAGAATTACAAAAAGAGTATCTATTTAGACATGCTTCGCAGAGGATGTTCTAGGGATTACCTTGAATGGAATTCGACAGTCTTTTCCACAAATTTATTAACAGCTATGATTTGTGTTGGTGTAAAAGAAAATAAAACACTATAGTTATATACATGAAACAAGCTAAAAAACAAATACTTCATTACCTAGCAGTCAATTACCTTACCTGGACAGGGAATATACTGTATACAATCTTAATTGGCTGTTGTAATGACCCTTCCTGAAATGTTCTACTGGCAAAAGTCTTTTGGAAAATTGCCACTACCTAGATTCTAGGCTAAATGTTTCTAGTACGGAAGCATGTAATGCTGAAAAGCTGAAAAGCAGAATATACGATGAGAGAGTGAAACACACAGATATAGAGAGAGATGCCTGTTGGAATATGGTGTAATGTTATGTCAAAGAACTGCCTTTTATGGTGCAAGTTATTTTACACAGAAAAATGATGTACAATCTAGCACTGTCTAGCCATATTTCACCAGCTTTAGGAAGTTAATGGCTGCATAGGACAATGTATGGCACATTATGTGCATTGTACCATTCCAGATTCCCCAACAAATGTTTATTGTGCTTTTAGATTGCATTAGATTTAATATACTTCTCATCTACACTGTTTCCTTCTGATGTATCTTTTCCACGAGTTTTGGGCAGTATTCTGGTGTTATTTTGGTACCCGACTAGCACGTCACTAGGGAACCATGTACCTGGCTAAGTGTGCCTACTTTCCTATATAGATATTTGTATTTTTAGTGTAGCTATAATGTCCCTTCTAATAGAATAAATCATGTTCTCACCCACAATATGATGAAGCCTTATACCCTAATGTGTCAAGTGTAACCTTGCATAAGTATCATACATATTTGTTGTTAAAACAGTATGTTACTGTAAGTTAGGGCTGGACAATAACTAAATATCAATATATACTGCAATATTCATTTTTTCAATAACGGTAAATTTTGTTAATTTATTTTGACTGTGATTTCATAATTCTTGTTTGTATGAAGGCTAAAAGGTGAACATTTATTTGTACCTTTTTTATTTCTAAAATATAGTTTTAAGGAGGAGATTTCATAGACTTGGCAAATGCAAGTACTCCGTTGTGGGTGTTTTTTTCTGAGGCTTATATTGCTCACATCAATATCGACCGAAATTTTGTGATTTAAAAAATCGTGATATAAATTTTGGCCACATCGTCCAGGCCTACTGTACGTGTTATTTGAAGCATATGAATTTCATTGTGATTATTTTAACAACAGGTGCATTCAACTATATTGTTGAACTTATATATATTTTAATTATGCCAACGACATATGTGCCATTGTCATGGGAGTCAACGGTAATTGTTGCTGGGAGACATAGAACGAGTTAATGGCTGAAGAATGTTCTCTCTCTCTCTCTCTCTCTCTCTCTCTCTCTGTCATGTTCCCTGTTTGTAAAAACAATTAAATGATCCAATGTTGTCTTTCTTCTCATCAAAAAAGAAAAGTGCGGTGAAGAAGGGAAAAAAATGTAATGCAAGGAGAGAACAATTTGTCTTCCCTCCCGTGGATGTTAATTTTCATTTTAATTGCGTCAAACCGCTTTTTCTCACATCTGAAAAATGTGTATGTGTGAGGGTGTTGATTAGAGTAAGTAAAAATACTGCATGTAGGATTTTATGCTAATTACCCTTTAAACCCCGCTCACGTCAGTTAGCTTCCTTAATTAGCATGTTTCTGACAGGATTGGGGAGAGTGAGAGAATGGTGCGATGGGGTTCTGCACAGCTAAATTAACGGTGTGAAAACCAAGACATCTGAAAATGTTTTTCCCTCTCTCTCTCTCTCTCTCCTTCTCTCTCTCTCTCTCTCCTTCTCTCTCTCTTTCTCTCTTCTCTTCCAGCCACACCTGTGATTGAGTGTCATGTCTCTCGTTCATTTAATTCCCCGGCTGGTCCGTCGGCGTCTGTCTGTCTGTCTGTCTGGTGTGAGAGGGTGGGTGTTCGTTGCGTTCTGTTTTCCGGTGTTTTCTCTGACTGCTGCAGCTCTCTACACGGCTCTCTGTTCAGCCTCCTGCTCCTTGCTTGTATTCATGTAGCCCCAGGTTTATTCCGTCGTCCTGCTCTCATAAATCACGGCTCTCCTCAAATACCGAACTCTAAAGTTTCACGATACTCGTTCCTTACTCTCTCTCTTCACTTTTTGTTTTTCACAAAGTGTTTAGTGGCATAACCTCTGGTTATTACATTTGACCTGGCATTCCAGGGCATGTAGAATTGTCTGGGAAGTTTAGATTTTAATAACTAACTGAGCGATGGCCATTAGAGCCGTGTCTTGTGAACTTGATTCCTGTTCCCTGTCAGCGCGGTCTGAATAGCCTTCCAGCCAAACTAACTATAGGGTGCTGCTAATTTAACACGCGGACAGAAAAGAGCTTTCCATTCGCTAACTGTCTCGCTGTCAACCTCGTCTAGGCAGGTGAAAATTAGAGGGTTGGTATTTTTCCTCCTCTGAGGCGTTATAATGGAACCAAGAGCTGTGTGTGTGTGTGTATGCGCTTGTGCGTGTATTTAATGGCGCATGTATGCTTTTGTGAGTCTCTATGCAGGTATTTGTATGTGTGTGTGTCTGCATACACACTTACTAAGCTAACTTTGAACCACAACTCTTGTAAAAGCATATCCAGGGTATACATCTTTATGAATAATGAACATCATTGAAACTATATTGCATAATCTAAACTTTTAAAGTTTTCGTTAACGTGAAAGCATCGTGACACTATCCTGCGTAGCCTGTCAAGGTCCCCAACCCCACTCTAGGCACCACTGCTGTCTTCTCTGGTGTGGTCCGTCCGTCCGTCCGCTTGTCACCTGACAGGACGAGCGCTTGTTTTGTGTACCTTCCGGTGGTGTCAGTTACTCCAATTAGTTAGTCAGCAGAAGGCAAATGCTCGGTGTAATTAGCTGATTTTGGCTAATGGGCTAATCCCCAGCTCCCCTTAACGCGGTGCTGATGACAGCTCTGTCATCTGATGGTGGCATCGCAGGGCAAGGAAGAATAAGTCAAGTCAATTGTATTTATATAGCCCTTAATCACATTACAGTCTCAAAGGGCTTCACGTGCACACACGTCACGTGGAAACAAGTGCATCATGAAAATGCATCACAATGTGTAGTAAATAGAAATAGAAATGAACATGACAAAAGTGACGGTGAGCTAGCAAACTGCAAGGAGATATTTGGTGAATTCGACACAACTTACAAATTACATTGCTTACATTTAGCTTGCAATAGATGACTATACTGTACCTTTAATGAAGTCATTTATACTCAAGGGGCTGTACATAATTGTGATATTATTTCAATTCATAAAAAATGTATAGAATCTAATTCTATTTAGGAATAAAGTATTATTTATCTGGTGTTCACGGATGTTGGTACCATGTTTATTTGTATTATCCTGGACAGTATTAGCACACAAGGCTGCATGTGCATTTGTAGGTGTATTTTATAGATCTCTTGTTTCTTTGGGGTCTTTGGGGTCAAAAATAACAGCTGTTTTAAATCTCTAATATAAATAGACTGTAGACTCTCTCCGTGACAGTGAATGAGTGCCTTGCGAAGCGTAGATAGCGCGGGGTGCCTCTCCGAGGCTCCCATGTATCAGTCCTGACAAGTATAGCATACAGGGAGCAACAGATGGGCCTCTCGTACCAAATACAAGCAAGGCGGTCAGTTCGCTCCGCATTTATTGGGAGAGGATATTGTAAGGATGAAGAGTGGGAAGATGGCACGGCACAGCAGCGTTATTGATATTCAGTCAGATGTGCTCCGGTCAGACGCGCTAAGAAGTCTTTAATGATGGCGTGGAGGCGTCCCTCCAAATAAGGCATGGCTTCTGTGTGTGTGTGTGCACATGCGTGGGTGGGTCCCAGTCTCCAGGGATACATCAGCAGTGTGGGTTGTGTTTGTGATTCACACGGAACACACATAGCATCAGATGCACACGCACCCTCCTGTGTGTGTGTGTGTGTGTGTGTGTGTGTGTGTGTGTGTGTGTGCGCTTGGTTGTTTTAGTAATATTCAACTTTTAAATAATATTCATCCCTTTTTTTCTTCTCTTGTTTGTCTTCATTTTTAAGGATATTTTGCTCATTAATGTTCGAGGCTCAGATTTAACCTGGACTGTGAATGCACGCACGCACAAACACACACACACACACACACACACACACACACACACACACACACACACACACACACACTCGCTCACAGACACACACATACAGACATAGAGCCAAAGGTGTAAATGTCACATGCATTTCTTCTCCCATTCATTATATAATATACTATTAACTGTGAAGGACAGACAGACAGACAGACAGACAAGGTGGCGTTGTTGGCTTGGGGGGAGGGGGCCTGGAGAAAGTGGGGCGTGGGAGGTGTAGTGAGCATAATGCGGGGGGGAGGGGGGGGGGAGGGAGAGAGAGAGAGGACGATCCCCCACCGCTTCATTGATTTCTCCCTCCATCTCCTGACGCCCCCCCACCCCCATCCCCCCACCCACCAGGGAGAGACTGGGATGTAACAAAGGCCTCAGCGGCCCCCCACCACCAGCCTCCGCCGCTGGCTGTGAGCGCCTTCTGCGTGTGGCCGTTGACATTTGGCCCAGCCGGAATTACCCCCCCCCACAGCAGCAAAGTATTTTTACGGCGTGGGGCGGTGTCTTGTATGTGAATCAGCAGCGATTAGCTAGCTAGCGATTAGCTAGCGATTAGCTAGCGATTAGCTAGCGATTAGCTAGCTATCGCATCGCCCACGGTGGGCTGAGACATCTGCCGTCACCGTATACACAAACAGGTGGGGCCTCATCGCCGCGGCGATCTAGCGCCGTCGCGGTGAGGCTCCGTGACGACGAGTAAGTGATTAATAGCTTGTAAGTCTGTTGCCGGGGCGAAGAATACGAGCCATGTAAGCACATGAGCGCGTGCACTAAATACACTTTTATCTTCAAAGAACACGCAGAGGCAGACTGTTGTTAATTAGAGAATCTAGCTGTGGTTATAGTGCAGAGTTAATTGCTGGTAATAATGGCGTTCGATTAGCGAATCAATTGGCTGTGCCGTCTGGACTGGCATGATGGATGCCACCGTTGGCATCCAGGAGGAAGAATGGGACTCAACACAACAAGCCTACAGACGCCACTGGGAGGTGCATTCTCTGTCACGTGACCAGAGGGTAGAGAGAGAGAGCAGTTAAAGGTATAGTCAGTGATTACGGAGAATGCTTGTTTATATTTGAACTAAAAATGAAAAAAAACAAAAAACAGCTCTTCCTTCAGTGATGTAGGGCAGCGTGGGTCACTGAGGGGATGTGAGTGGGTCGCGGAAATTGCAAGCAGCCATTGAATGAATGAAAATATAAATTAAAGGCCTCCGTGCTTTACTATTGTGTAATGCGCGGTAAGGGTGTGTAAGGGTGTGGCAGAATAGCCTACTTGTTTCTGATTGGATGAAATCCTATTAAGTCGCGTGCACCACATAGTTTCTGAGTGCTCTGCTCAAAAATATTTTGCACACACACAGGTATAGCATTAGCTAAAATGTATAGGTTTTTGAAAATTACGTTACCGGCATGGTGTGAGGTGGATCTCTAAATAGATTAGTCCTCTCTACTTAGCACGAACATGTTTGGGAAGCCATGATGTACGGAGCTGCCTCACAGGCTCCCCGCACACGCTTTAGAAATGCATTGTAAAGGCTTGTTTTTTTTTCAGCACGCACAGAGAATAACTAAAATAGCAGATTTTGATGAAATAAAAAAGTGTTTATATCTTACAATCACTTATTCTACCTTTTAAATTATGTCGTGAGGGTTTTCAAGCACACAGATGTTGACAGTTGGTTGTCGTTTTAACAGCAGCTTGGGTTTTTGAAGTAAATCACAACGTCAATATTATAGTGTTGATTTCTATCATATTTGCACTGCTAGCGTCTACATTATTGACACATGGTGTGTTTGTGTGTTCCAATTGATTAACAATAATCAATTGAAACACACAATGTGGTAACACTATCCTAAACAACTGAATGCTCCATTATATAAATATTACAGTATTACAGTACATTAGTTAACACAAAGACAATGTTATAAAAAAAAAACATTGTTTCATCCAGACTTTCTTTAGTTATTAGTATTAATATTAAGATATAGTATGTAGGCCTATCAATGTTATTTAAAATCATGAGATTAATTAACTATTAAATTAAAGTCTAGTGTAGTTGTTTAGCTATTTATCTAACTATTTATTCTAGATATTTATGGAGCTCATACAATACAATATTAAACTCTCATGATAAACTTAAACATAAAAAGACTGGATCAATGTACTTCTATTCTACTTAAACTGGCACTAGTTATTTTACCACTTATTTGTCATGGATTGTGTGTTACGAACATGAAGGGCCTTTCCTTTTACTCTCTGTAATTTGTAACTAAATTGGTTTGGATGTAATCTCGGCTGTCTTTCACTATAGGTGTAATTGAATGGTCGGTCGTCTCCGGGACCCCTGGCCCCATTGTGCGACCCTGCAGCCCTTTGCATGCACACAGCACCCGCTAATCCATCTGACAGCTTGACAGCACAATGCTATTTATAGACCCAAACACAACTGTGTGTGTGTGTGTGTGTGTGTGCCTGTGTGTTAGATAGTAGTGATGGAGAATGGTCTTGTTGACGGTGTGAATTGTGACCCTTTGCTTCTCAACCTTTCCTGTATATTATTGAGACACACTTGACATCTAATTATATAACAACCTGCCATCGCAAACGCAATTTCCATCCGTGTGTGTGTGTGTGTCTTTGTCTCTGCATCGACGCCCTAAACCCGACGCGCTCTTCATTGCCACCAGTGGCCGTAGAGGGGAAAAGCAATATAAGCACTTAGGTGTTTACATTCTGCAGCACCTGTGACACTGTTATGGAGGCTCACCTTACTAATTGGCTCAGTCACCAGAATCCACACAGACAGCCCCAGAACCCAGACCTAATAACTAACACCCCCCCACCACACACACACACACACACACACACACACACACACACACACACTTGCCGACCCTCCGCCACATAAGAACAGTTGTTTTTCTTAACGGAAAGGAGAATGTGTGCGTGAGTGTGAGTAAGTGTGTGTGTGTGTGAAAGAGAGAGACAGACAAAGTATTTTAGTGTGATCCAAGGCCAGACATTTCTGATGGCAGGATGAAGGCTTTGCTACACAAACAAATTACTACTGTTTCTGTCGGTCACAGAGAATCAAAGTCTCTCTCTCTCTCTCTCTCTCTCTCTCTCTCTCTCTCTCCCTCTCTCCTGCTCTTGCCCTGCCTTGTGAATCATGGTTAGTTTGATTCAACCTTGGCAGCCGAACTTATCTTTACAGAGGAAAGTTATAGCGGAAGTCTGTAAGCTCTCATTAGTAGCTTTCATAAGTACTATGAAGGCCCTGTATCATTCCATTCCAACTGTCACTTTGGACAAAAAGTTCAGTACACATACTTGCTCCCTATATAATATAGTGTTAACTAAATAGAACACCAACTAGGGAATAAGGGCAGACAGCCATGGATCATTTTTGGACACTTATCCACTACTTATTACAGGATTCCATGTGCCGGATATGCATCTAATAAGTCGTTTGTTGCATAATCAAACCGGAGAATATGTCGATTGGATGCTATATTCATTAAAATTATAAAATGGGTATCGTAACTTAACGTTATCCATGCAAATAAGTCAATATACACTTAAGCCAAATTTTTAAAGCACCGGTAGCCCTTTCATTGTTGTAGCTCTCGAATCACGAGACACATGTCTACGTATGGTAACTTACGGTAGCCTAGCTTTTTCTTACAGTTTACACAGCTAAAGTGTTTAACATATGGCAATGAGAAGCCACTGCATGGTACCGGTAGACACCTGTCACCCTCAAATTGACTATCTTATGGAGCCTCAAGTGGCCATTTGGGGAATTGAAGATTTTGGCACTTTGGATTTTTGAATTAATTTCTCAGCACCGGAAGTTTCCACTTGAGTTCTTCACATGCATAAGATGTGTGTATTTGTTATGGTGTGTTAACTCCCATTCTGCCCCCTGCTGGCTATTAATATATACACATTGCTCCTTTAGATCAGACGTCTGTGGGGCTAGTGAGCAAACTTTATTCAAAAGAATCTCGACACATCTAAAAAGCTGCGATTTCCGTTTGCGTTTGAATTTTAGCAGCCATTTATTGTATATTTGTATGTATATTAAGACATGCCACTGTGTACCACAGACCCCACCCCCTAACAGGATAACCGGTTTGCTGTCTGCTGTGTTCCGTGTGGACGCAGCATTACCCTTGTGTTAAAACTCAAGCGGAAACCTCTGGTGCTGAGGAATGACTTCAAAAACCGAAATGTGCAGTTCCCCAAATGGCCACTTGAGGTTGGCTCCATAAAATAGTCAATCCCCGTAGACCCCTATGTTAAAGTGTTTACAGCCTGTTGCATACAGTACATGTATATCTCATTACTATTATGAATAGCTAAGACAGAGCCAGGCACTGCCAATATGGCCACAACCAGAGACAGCACACTTTTAACAACAATTTGACAGTGTAACGTTGATCCCTCTGTTCAAAAGCAAGTGGGGCAGAATACATTAGATATAAAAATAAAATCTTATACGCATGTAACAGCAATAAATAATGTAATAATTGCTTACATTTCAACATTAATAAACATTTTAATACATCATGTATTGGCACCATATAGATATGAATATATAATTACCGAAGGATTAATTAATATGAAAAATGACATCATCTTTAAATCACAATGACGCTTGTAGGTATTGGTGCATATTAGTATTATTGGCAAATTAGTCTATACACTCACTCACACACACAAATACACACACACACAGGCAAATACACTCACTCTCTCAAACACACACACACACACCCAAGACTGTATAAGCACATAAACGCACAACATTCTAAGGTATAGTCAGCTATTGCAAGCTAAATGTAAGCTACGCTTTGCTTCACAATGTGTTTCAATATGTGAAGGGCACCTCGAAGGATTGCGGAGCGATGCCTTTTTGATTTGACCTCAAAGCTAGCAAGAATGTCCTACCCAAGCCTTTAATGTATACACGATTAAACGCAACTAGATGGCGCCACTGAATTAGACCAACAGTGAAACAGTAATACCTTTTTGCTTTACTTCATGTGTGGGATGTGTCACTCTGTGCACGTTAAGGGGGAATGGAGAAGCTCTCCTCTGTCGTTCATTCTTGTGGGTCCCGCCCCCCCCTTCTCCATCCTCGGGTATTTGTGTTGTGTAAACCTCACCTCCTGGTGCCGTGTCAGTCTGCACGTAATGGAGGATGACAGTGGCAGCTATATACAGGACACGCACACACACGTGCACACACGAGCACACAAACACGTACACACACGAGCATATGAGCACAGAAAGAAACACACGCACACAAACACACACACACACATCATATCCCATCTTTTCAACACATCAACAAAGAGAAAACAATGAAATGACAGGTCCAGGAATTATCAAGGCTCAGCACATACTGCAAATAACCCCCCTCCCACACACACACACACACCCTTTCCTTTCTCCGTCAGATGGCGCCCGTGCCTGTCAATCCCCCTTCCCTGTTTCACGCGCGACGTGTCCTCCAACTACCATCATCCCGCGGAGGCTACCTTCCTTTTTCTGTCCTCTCCCATCTCTTCTCCACATCAACCCCCCCCCCCCCCCCACTCCGCGCCCGCCCACTCACCAAGCACTAGCAGCGGTCCGGTGGCTAAGATCACGCGCGTATCAACATGACCTCAATATTCTCAGCCTCTTATGAGTTGGCGCATGTAAACAGCGTGTTCTGTTTACAGCTAGCTCGGCTAAGCTCCCCAGTTATGAGAAACCCAGATGAAGCCGCCGCGACAGCGGCGCCCTTCAAAAGCCGCTATAGATTTATTTATTGGATTTCTGTGGTAGCTATACTCTGGGCTGAGCCGTCTCAGCGAGACCCGGGAAGAGATGGCTGATTCATGTCCCTTACAGGAAGTCACTATGCGAATTGATCCTGCAGTTTTAAACACTGCGAACAGTCAAGAGTATTTCTTTTTGATTGTCAGTAAGGCTTTTGCGCTGCCCGATCGTGAAAGCCGTTCCATCTGCAGTTCTGTTTTAATCAAATTTCTCGCTGCAAAATTCCCAGTGAAACCCCCCCCCCCACTATCCTCTCAAACAGCAGTTGTTGACTGTAGCTTTAAAGACATTAGTTTTGTACATATTCATTCTATATGGAGGCCACATTGAACATTATATTTAGATAATATTGAAGAAACAGTGTTTTCAAGTAGTTGGTGTGAACACAGGTTTTGATAATGTACACGCTGTCTGTGTTCTGAGGGCACCTATTAACTCTCTGCCTTAGTTAATGGTCTAAAATTAGTTGTATTTCCTAGGCAAAGTCGTTTTGGCATTTGGCAAAGACTACACACACACACACACACACACACTTAGACTCACACCACGCGAGCGCACACACATTTTGACAGAGCGCGGCTTCTGTTCTTCTACACTAAAGCCCCGGTGCTTCCAGCCAAATTATTCCTCTCCCATTATGCAGTTCCACAGTTTTCAAGCAGCCAAACTGGATGAAATGATTATTAGGAGTTGTAATTGGACGAGGAATGAATAGGCGCTTGAAAATTGCGTCGGCCAAGAAAAGCATCCCTCTTGTCGCCTTCTCTCTCCCTGTCTCTCTCTCTCTCTTTCTCTCTCTTGCTTCCGCCCTTCCATTCTGTCTCACTCTCCGTCTCCCTTTACGTTTACAGCAGACGCTTCCATCCGAAGCGACTTAACAATAAGTACATTATAGCTGAGTGTGTCACACTGCAGTTATCATGAGCAGACAACATTATCTTAGAATGACGGCAGCGTCTAGTCAGGTTATGACATTCGACGTCTCAACGCATATTACTGTAGCATTAACATATCAATCAATCCATAATAATTAGGCAAATAGCCTTAATATATCATCAAGGTGCAACATTTCCCAGGGCTGATCTAAGAGAAAGGAAGGATAAAAGCATATATAGATAGATAGCAGAGATGAGAGGTAATGGGTCGTCATGGAGAATATCATATCAGTTAGTGGGGGTGTTATGAGGTGGATAGGCTTAGGAGAGTGGTGGTTCTAATGCTCTACTGTAATGCATAAAGAGTAGAGGGAGGGGGGGTGGGGGGAGGTCTATGCGTGCACGTGTGAGCGTGCACAGTCGCCACGGCAAACGCCATTCGGTCGGTCTGTCTTGGTCTGTCACTCAACATCAGAGGTCACCGGTGACCCAGAAACACCGAGAACAGCATCCATCATCCATTGTAATGAATTTGGTTGTGCGTTTGTTGACCAGCGCCCCCTCGCCACCGACGGAGCCTGCGTGTGTCGCCCGGCTACGGATCACGCCTGTGTTATTGCACCATGTCGGAGCGTCCTGCCACGTCCAGCTGCCAATCTTCATATAGGCACGCTTCTCGCCACCCCTCGTGCGTGTGTACATGCGCGCACACGTGCATGCACATTTGCCTTGGGTGGGTGAGTGACAGCCAGGACACGGGAGCATGTGGATGTTTGTTTTTAATAACATGTCGGTGGAGAGGGATAAATAACCTCGGTACACACACTCTCTCTCTGTTCCGTCCCGGCTACCGGTTTGAGCCCATAAAATTCAGAAATGTTGTTGTGGTACCATTATTATGATTTGTATTTTGTTATTATTAGACTGTATTCTTTAATTTTAAAAAGGGACATATGAAAAATTCACTTTTCAGTGCCTGCCAGCCCACAGTCGCTAAATCAAGGCAGCCCAGTCAGTTTATTTTGGGCTGCCTACCTGCACAGTATGTCTGGAAACATGTTTCGACAAGCCATTTGTATTTTGCTGTCCTTGTGACATCAATTAGCCGTGTGTAACCAGACCCATGCACTTTGCGAATAGGGTCTGGCAACATTCCTGAGGGGGTTGTTTGCAGTCGTTGTATCCTAGCGTTTTAGACACAAACACTTGACTTGTGATTGCATTTAGTCACAGCCCCACTGGTCACTGATTGGTCCACCATCCGGAGTGGCTGTGTGAACTCTAGGCCTGTCACAATATTTACGATATCACCTTATTGTGCAAGATATGGACATGACCTCAATCATTGTTCAATAATGAATTAGTAGTCAATAATGTTGCGACATTCAATGATGACAGGGGAAAGAAGTGTTCCTCGAGGGTTTAACAATGTTTCTCACAACGATTGCTTTATTCCAGCCAACTACTTTGGGCTAAATGTGAAAATGTGCAATTTTGTTTTTTAGTTTTATTTTTTTATACTTAGCCAAGCAATGCTTTTGGTTTAACCAATCATAACAAACAACTGCTGTCACATAACTATAGCGGAACAACATTTCTTACATGATTCTGACAATAATATAATTCATCACAATTATTTGTGGATCAGTATAGGCCAACGAAAATAGTAATCGTGCGGCTTGGTGAACGCTAATGCGGTCAGGGTTTCCAGACTATAATCTCAGTAAAAGAACCGTATATGAGAGCAATAGATGGGCGGTGCCAGGCTAGGTGTCAATAGTATAGTGTCCCACTTATCTTAATATTTCCACCCACTGCTTGTGAACTAGCTACTTTTGCAAATACACAAATCATTGGAGCACCTTCGGCCATGTATGACCCATAGGCCGGATGTGTTTTTTGCCAGGCTAGCCATAATTCATCCACTCTTTATTCTTGTGCTCCCCCATAGGAACATGAACCAGACTCCTCAATGTATGGGAGGCAGACTCCCTGTTTTGTTGTGACTCAGATCCCCTGCATGTGTGTCATTCTCTGACCAATACAAATCATATGTCCCTTCAGATATAGAGGCTTGGGATGAGCGTGCACACCTGCGTGTGCACGTGAACTGTGTGTTCATGTGTGTGACAGGTGTGTGTGTGTGTGTGTGTGTGTGACTGTGACTGTGATGAATACTGGTGCTGAGTGTTACCAGCAGGGGTGAGGAAGGCCACACACACCTTATAAAAACTATCATTCTTCATCCTCTCCCCCACAGTTTTCTCTCCTTTCATTCTCCTCTTCTCTTTTCTCCTCCCCGTCTGCCCATATTCTGCCACCTCCTTTTCTCATCGCCCGCCGCCTCCTCTATTGCAACTGGACCGCTGACTCTGTTGAGCCTCAACAGCCCATTGTGCACGCTGTACGTCACCATGTGCGTGCGTGTGTGCGTGCGTGCGTTGGACACTCTCACAGAAGTGTTACCCAACACAGGCTTGTGTCCCGCTGTGCGAAGGAGCAGTTTGAGCGCGGCTGGATGACGTCGCAGCTCACCCAACACCATCTACCTTATGTTTAATTAGGAGGATTAGAGTCAATCAATGATATGAATGTTCTGATGTCACGTGCGTGATAAGTTATAATGCCGATTTACGGGCCTCATCGTAGGCAATGCAGCAGATACACTGCAACACGATCATGTTATTGATTAGGGTTCCCTGTGATATTTCTCAAGGGGCGTCCTATTAGAGAGAGACTTAGCTCGTGTGCGTGAGTGAGTGAGCGCGTGAGCGTTTGCGCAATGAAGTGCGTGTGGTTTCTTCATGTGTTGTGTGTGTGTGTGTGTGTGTGCGTGTACACCTCTGTGTGCTAGTTATCTCTATGTGCTTAGTCGTCTTATCATATAATTAAGTGGCATTTAATAGACTCTTCTTAAAGTCCCTGTCATCTCAGCGGACACAGGAGAGAGAGAGAGAGAGAGAGAGAGAGAGAGAGAGAGAGAGAGAGAGACTTTGACTGTGTAATCAGTTAAATTGTCAGTGGATATTAATATTACGGGTTTCCCTCACTGCTTAGATGACTTCTTTATTATACTTCAAATTTCATTAAATGACAATATCTGCGCCCCAAAATAATTGAGTAAATATTTCCTTAGCCATCCAGGAATGCCATGTTCAAGGAACGGCAAATAAAAAAAGATATATACAGTGTGTGTGTGTGTGTGTGTGTGTGTGTGTGTGTGTGTGTGTACAGTATATAAATAAAAACATGATTGGTCATGAACCCCCTCCAACGCAAGGGAAACATTCACACCAGAAGAAAGAGAGGTAGAGAGGGGTTGATAGAGGGGTTATGAGCAGCGGACTCTTGTTGAGAGACAGCAGATAAGGTGCGTGTGTGAGAGAAGATCCACGATGGAGGGCCAGTAACCAGAGAACTGGGGAGCAAGGGGTCAGACGATAACGGTGATTAGAAGGAAAGGAAGGGGGGGGCAGGGGGGCCTTGAGTCAGGCATCGTCAGTGAGTGAGGACGAATAGAAGATGGAAGGCTGGATGGGAGATGATACGGTGGTGGGAGAAGTCTGGAACACCTGTGAGATGAACAGGATTATGGGATTGGACACATCAAGGAGGGCAGAGATGAGAGCGCGTTGAGGGGAGGGGGCAGGAGAACAAGCCATTGGAAATGGGAGGGGGGGGGGGGGGGATGAAAGACAGAATCTGTGTCAGATGTGGGGCGGAGGAGGAGGGGGGTTGGGGTTGTGTGGAGGCGGAGGACGCCTGCCAGGCCCAGATAGCACCCGGCACTACGGACGGCACGGACTGACTGACTGGAGCACGTTTGAATATCTCAGGTTTCATTTGAAGACCGGCCAGAGCCTTGCCTGGACCATGTGCATGCTCTGACACACACATTCTCACACACACATGCTTACTCGCGCGCACACATGCTCGCACTCTCACACACACACACACAAGCCCGGGAGACCTCTGGTGAGCCCATTACATGCACGCTCTCTCTCTCTCTCTCTCTCACAAACCCCCCCACACACGCGCGTGCGCGCACACACACACACAAACACACACACATAATCTCTTACACACACACTTTTACATTCACGCACACACACACACTCTTAGACACACACACACACACGGCTCTGAGGAGCTGTAGCCAATCAGTCCTATAGGATGATAGGAGGCGCTGTAGCCAATTAGAGCAACTCCTTTCCAGGCCTTGGTATGAGATGAGCCACATGCACGCGCACACACACACACACACACACACACAAACACTCTCACACACATTCTCTCACACACACACACACACATGGACACACACACACACGCACACTTACACCAGACTAGTGTAAGTGTCTCCATCTGGACTGTCCACCATCTCAGCAGTCTCTCTCATTTCACCGTTCCGTACGAGGATGTAGCTCCCTCATGTAGCCCCAGGTACCCTACCCAGCAGGCCCCTACAACCCCCCCCCCCTCTTCCCCCGCCCCACTACGCTCCCCAGGTCCAAATTTGGTTGGAGCTCTGCCTCACTCCCTTATTAATAAAACCAGAAGCGGCGAGCTACTGCCGTGGTGTAGGGCTGGATGTGGGGCGGTCGGGAACATTTTGTGGGGTGGGGGGCTGCGGTGTGTGTGTGTGTGTGTGTGTTGGGGGGGGTTGTCTTTAGCCCACTGCATTGTCCTCTCACATCCTGACTGGTTTTAATATGGAACCCCAGCAAAGATGACTCCACCGGCCGGCGTGTTATTGGCTGGCTGGGTGAGTGGCAGGAGGGGGGGGGGGGTGCGACAGCAGGAGCAGGGTACAATAATGACGATGTCGCTGGAATATGGAAAGTATAAACAAGAGAAGGAGGAGAAGGTAATGTGTCCTCGCATCACGCTCTTATTATTCTCCTCCTAGTCTTCTTTTTGGGTACCCCCTTTCTGCGCACGCACGCACGCACACACACACACACACATCTCTTCTATTTAAGTTTTTATTCATCAGTTTCATCTTAACAAGCAGTTTCGTTCGTCAGTTGTCACCCCCCCCCCCACCACCACCACCACCCGGAGGGAGGACGGGAGGTGTGATACTTTCACCTCCCGTTCCACCTATACTCTACAACCCCCCCCCCCCATCTCCCCACCCATCTTCCTCCGCAGGTGTCGTTTTGTCAGTGGGAGCCATCAAACTGTTCTCTGCAGGTTGGAGAACCTT